>JAQIXW010002137.1:0-16483 GCA_034700685.1 Willowsia buskii | reverse complement strand
GGTACAGCCCAACATTATTACGAATCGTATTGTTATTTGCCTCATGGCTAGGCGTATATAACGAACGATAAACACAAAGAGTTTGTGAAAAAAATAAAGTCGAAATTGGGTTCGAGGGTGTGCTCGCTTCTTGTCTGAGAGAAGCATACCGAACAAAAACTCAGTACTTTACTTTTTTATGCTCAAGTACTTTGTTTATAATTTATCCTTCATCATCCGAAAAATATTAGAATAAAAGAAGACGCTGCAATACAGATGTAACAATTTTTTACTACTGTGAGATGATCCTATAGTTCTTCGAATCAAAGCAAAAAGCATATAATCGAAGGCAGACGACCGGAGGTATTTCACAAAAGCGAAATATGATGACTTTGGGATGAGCAAGTGTATGCTTCCACTTGCTCTAGGCCAGGTATAGGCAGCTGTAAAGGGTACCTTCATATATGAGATGATTAAGGTAAATTGTTGGACAAATGCATATTATCTTCCAAGTAATTTAGACTCGAAATCGCTAGGTTGTAAAATATCCCTTTTTACAACGCATAATTCTTCTTCGCATACGCATGTTTATTACGCAGTACCCAATACCATTTTTCTTATTTATTCGTAATTTTCTGGAGTAAAAATGAATAACATTTATCCTGAGGTAGGTATGTAATTTCAAAACAGAAAAAGATACCAGAAGGGTTATATGTAGCTTTGTTCAAAATTCAATTGTTAGGCTGGTAATAATCATAAAATGCTTCCTCATAACAATTTTTTTCATTTCTGGAGAGAGTTATTGTTGTAACTCTTTCCAAACAATCGTACGTGTTCATACTGTACACCTCCGTTGCGACTGTATAATATCATCATTTCTTTTTTCTTCATTTCTATGCATTAATTTTAACAATGCAATGGCATTTATAGATGGGGATCCCCTTTCTCCCTTTTCAGTCCGATGGTGCATGGTTGCACGTTTCATTTGGTAATTCAGTCTATTTTTCAGGTTGTTTATGACAAGGAAATATCTGGAGAATAATGATAATGTATTATTCAAATGGATCCTTGAAGCACAATTGAGCTTTGCAAAGCAAGCCCTTGAAAATGTCTTCATTTATGGTTGAAACCAATTGCGCTTATCGCATGCACATCTACTTATAAATAGGGTATATTTTATTTTTAAATGACAATAATCCTCTCAGTATTGATTCATGCATAATATTATTCAAATAGAAGATTGTTGTAATTTAAAAAGATTCAACGATTCAAGAATTTGATGTAGGATCATTTCACATTTTAGTTCTACATGACTGAATGACAAAAATGAAGATTGCTTCGGAATTGTTTTTGGAGAACCAATACTATAATACTACATAATATCGATATCGAGTTAAGTTAAAAAACATTTTTTGCAAAATTTAATACTACTAACAAGCGTGCAGGAGCCATAATGTACGTGCAGCTGCAAAAAGAAAACACACAAGGATAGGTATTCATCCTACCTTAGAACATGTTTTTAAAACCACCTGGATGGAAAGCTAAATTTACAGCAACGTGCCCAAACAGAACTTATCCCATGTGTGAGCGTGAGTCGACGGCCACCATGAAATAGCGTCAATGATCATATCTGCTAAATTTGCATTTAAATTAAACCCTACATTTATGGCATATTAAAAATTCACTGCTAGATGCTCCATCATGTTATTTTCAGAGATTATTATAAAAGCTGTTAACAGTCCGCTTGACATGATGATGGAGATGGACCACATCATTGTTATTCCTGTACTGTTGTGTGTGCCTGCCCTCTCCAGAAAATTTTAAAGTCAATTTTTGACTCACATGTCTGAGGACAACAAGGGAAATTTCTTGATGGATCCATGATTTTTTTTATAGAAGATTGAAAAAGTAATTGTGCCATACCAGTGAATTTTCAATTTTCCAAGTCACGAAGATGTTTGGCGAGTACAAAAATAATATTTTGCTTTAGCGGCCAAACTTTCATCACATCTCGGTGATTTTAATTCCAAATCGTTGCATTTGAGCGTATGAAATTTGTTTTTCATTAATTTTATGCAACATATATATATGTATTTTCAAACAATTTGCGCTTGCTGTCATCATCATGGATCTAATTTATGAAAGGAGTATGTTTAGCCGAATCTGGAATGTGAATATTTGTTAAATCAGAATTTTATTTTGCTTTGCGGTATAACATGTGTATGTACATACATATAAATACATAAAGAATTTTATTGTTGTTCTCAACACAAGTTCACATGGCTAAACCATCAAAGATGCAAAGTACTTTTACAATTTAATAATAATTATGACAAAGGCATGAGAGATCAAAGAACTATTCATAAGTTCTATGAATAATAATCAAACAAACAAGATGGTCAAACACCATAAAATCTTTGTGGTCTATTGCGAAGCCATAAACACTGACTACTTGTCACTACTGTTGAAATGTCATGTTCAAAGGCAAATACACATCATAGAAAAGGTTTATTTGTGCCCTTAGTTCACGAATAAGGAAAGGATTCATAAAATGAGGAGGCAATTTGATCTTTGCTATTCGTTAAATACAAACCCTTCCTAGCGCATATTTCTTTAGCAAGTGTACAACACAGCACCGACCTTTTGAATTCACGTCTAACAAAGGGTTACACCACCAGCCTTCCTCCAATCACCACTTATGCATGGCATTCTGCACGCTTGACGCTCCTAGTTGAGAACTAATAATTTTCTTTTCAGTTCGCATGTACATGTAGGGTTTTTTCCTAAGGAGTCTTTGTTCCATATCCCCTTATCCCAATCATTAAAGACTTTTCTTTATCCGTTGGTAAATTCCAACGCGATTTGCTGGACTATTCTGCGTCACAAATACAATTTGTGATGAATTATTTGTCACTTGCAAAGTTTAAAAGCGAATCCCAAAAAGAATATTAACGGTGATATTTAAAAACGCAATGTGGCACGTAATGATACAAGTAAGCAACTGACTGGAGAGTTAATTCTGTTGCAAACTACATTTCAAAGGACATTACAGGAATCTCAATGTGTTTATACCATGAAAACTCCTTCTCTCATTCAAAAGATTATATGTGCAGCGAATTTTAAATAACAATCGAAATTCTTGATGAAATCTTGAAAAGTTGTATGTTTTTAGACGTTATCACATTTGATCAGCATTTATTGGCTGAGCAATGAAATTATATGAATAGTTTTGGGAGCATTTTGTCTACCCATTACATATTGTAGTAGACATCAACCCTATTAAAAGTTTTGTCATGTCTTCTTGCATCTCATCAATAAGACCTAACCCTTTTTCTTCTGTTGACGTATTTATAGATTGCATACCCCTTCTTATCCAGTACTTTAAGTGCCATGCATCACAAGATTTCTTGTAATTTCTCCGACTCCTGGACAAGAGTCAACAAAGAATATTGCTTTTGTGTTATATGTATTTTTCATGATAACCATTGTTTAAGCTATCAAGTGCTTGACGGTTTGAGCAAGGCAAGACTAAAATTAAAATCATGTTCTCAAATGAACTTCAACAGATGAAAGGCGTTACGTGAACAATTTTAAGTGGACTTCTTCTTCCCACTTTATTTGCTTGCTGTGGCTGATTTAATGTTATGTTTGTCCCATTCTAAATTTATTGCTCCATGTATTCTCGTCGTACGGAGACTTATTTTTGAAGTGGTAAATAGTCACTGGATAACCTGCTTACGCGATCTGTGCATGCATGAATTCATGTAATGAAGGCATGACTGAATCTCAAGACATGAAAATTTATTCGAGTCGCTTTTACTCTCTCTCTCGTTTTCTTTCGAACGAGAGTTGTAGCTTGCAATACATTTAACCTGTAAACGTGCCCTTCTCTTTTTTTCTCTCCGGGTTGCTCTACAGGTCAAGATCAGATAAGCGTACAAATAGCATTAACTCTCACAACACGCATGCATGCCACATCATCTAAGAATATTGTCTCGTTCTTCAATCAGCCACTTGACTTTATGATCAAGCTGTTACTAAAGTAAACACACTTCCCAATCGCATCGCCCAGGCTCGTCTTGAATGACGAAGGGGTTTTTTAGAGGGAGAGGAGTCGTCGCAGATGTGATTTCAGTATTGTACATTTACACAACACTTTTTCGTCAGCACTATTACATCTTCAGCCGACTAAGAACAGACAGAGGGGATTTTGTTAAAAGATTTTGTATTCCCCTACACTTTATGAGAATCTATAAACTCCTAACTTCAAGCTTGATTAGAAGAGCCAACATTCTTTCTGCATAATATTATTACTTATCATCTTTTACTCAAGATGCTAACAAGTTAAAACTGTTTAAGCACACAGGCAACCACTCTTTTACGAATAATTTAAACTGGTGAAGAATCAATCAAACAGGTAGCAATAATAAGCCGCGCTATAAAAGCATCAAATCATTTCTCTAAATAGTTGAGTAAACATAATAAAAGTAAGTATTGCTTATAACTCATTTCTATGCATCAGTAAAGCCAGGGGAAATCACGAAGTTTTCTTTGCAAAGTGACTTGAGCGAAGAATTTCACAACTGTAAAATTGAACAACAATTGTTATCACAAGACTTATCCATATTATGCTTTGTGGTAATAAAATATCAGGAAGATCTTTTTAGGAATCTTGACCAAATATGGATGGGCTCAGGTAAATAGTAGAAAGAGTGATTCCTGTGAAGAGCGAGAGATCATCGAGTGTGGTTGCTATATGGTTAGACATCCCGCAAGGACTTTCAAGTGTTTTCAGTTGTCTTTAAGCCCTTTCTTTTCACACACATGACATTTATACAGTCAGTCAGAGAGAGTAGAACCATCGTCGTCTGCAGTTCTTCTCTGATCTTATTCATAGATTTAAGTATGTGCTTATCATGAATATAAATACTTATCCTGATGTAGCCAACAGCTCACGTTATATAGGCATCACCCCTCGTCATATTTCAAGTGAAAAGAAAACAATGACAGAACTGCATTACAGGAATCTCAAGAATCAGATAAAATTTGGGAGGTTTAGGATTTTACAATTTTTAGATGGCAGAGAGTAAAATGGACGTAAATATCCTGTGTCCTTCTTGTTTCTCCATGTCGTGTCGTATCTATAAAGTACATCAATAACACATGCACAAAAAATATTACGTTGTGCGGTGCATGAAGTCATACATAACATAACGTTGTCTTTTGGAGTCATCCTTTCTCCTCCTCACCTTACACAGCCTACCTCTTCATTGTATAGCTCTGCTGGTGCACCGACCGCATGGCACTGCACGACACACGGCTGGAAATCAGTTGACTGCCTATTGTACTTAATCTCTGAGAACAAAAAGCGACTTGGTAAAATACACAAAATAGAGGGAAGAAGAAGAAGAAAAGGAGCCACCACAACCAGTATGATGAACACAAGGACAATATATCTTTTCATACAGAAATATTGACGTGAGGACGACTGGAAAATGTGTGGTGGAGAGGCGTTTGTTTTAAGAAGTTCCAGAGAAATAGATGATCTGTGCAACAACAACAGTTCTTTCTTATATTTATGTTTGTGAACCCTGTTTTCACTCTTAAAGAAGGAAAACCATTAAACTGAAGAAGATGGCTAGTTCATGATCTTCTCTCAGACTTACTGGTATTGGTGAACTGGACACACATTTTAAAGTACTTACATCTCGATCAGTCTCTGTAGTATTCTAGGGTTAGAATTATTGCCTTTGCCATTAATACAAAAAAATAAAACTTATTGGTGAAGACTGAAGAGATGAATGTTATACCTTTTGTATGAGCATTAAAAGCTTCATAAGTCTTATGAAGTCAAGAGATGTATGTATCTAATACAAATACAGTACCCAATATTGTTATAGTGTGTACAAACCTACTACACACATTGCACGGTTATTAGTCAAAATTTGTGGTTGCGTCAAGTCATGTAGTCTGGCAGGTTTTTTCTCTCGAGACTGAGTAATCGACTTGTGTATTTCTCTCTGGAATGTGTGCATTTTTCTTTCGCAAAGCAAGAAAAAACTGATGATGATGTCGATATGTTAAGAGAAGGAGCGGGCATGGTATCACGATTAGATGCACTTTAATGTAAATGTAGGGATTCACTTTTTCAATTTCATGTTTTAAACTCCCGTCTGTCTTACGATTTATATATTATTACTTTCCATCCACATAGTATGGGCAGTTTCACTAAAGATTTCAATTGAAAAGTTATTGTAATGTGAAAGAACAGATGGACTTAATGCTAAACGCGCCATCACATTGAATCTCACCCTATCGCTGATAAGCAAATTCCTTGGTGCATTATACCACAATCCAATATATTCCACTTTATGAACGGTGATGATGATACTGATAAAAGTGGATACATAAATAAGTCCTGTAATCATAATGGAAACTCATCGCTTATTTTTACATCACCTCGTCCTAAGCTGCACGATGAATTCCTACAGTTTTATGGCACTGCATGTGGACTTGTGTATGATCATTATACGCCACACTTTCGTTCTGAAAATGGATTTAGAAGGCAAAAAAATGAGAATAATAAAAAAGATGTAATAGCTTTTACTACTTCCATTAGAATGAATGTGTTAAGCTCATTATTCATCGTATCGGAGAGAAATTGGATTGGATTGAAGTAGGCATGAAAAATATCGTCTGCTCTGGTTGGATGGAACGTGGTGTTTGGATTTATCTTGAAAAGGTTTCGAAAAGCGCATTAGCGTCTTCAACCACTTCAGTATTAAACGCTCATATTATCCATTACATGACAAATCGCTGGAAGATTTTTTACGCTCCACTGTCTACTCTAGACGAGGAGTTTTTCTTCGGAGCAGTAAAATCCCGTCATTTATTCATAAGAGAAAAAAAGTATTTTAACCAATGGTTCCTACTTTTAGAAATTGAATACCACATAAAAATCAGAGTGGCTGTATAAAAAAAGGAGTTCGGCTACTTTCAAATCAGCAGCTTTTTCCTTGATTCAAAAGTGAGAGCGTAAATACAAGTTCTCCGGTTTCACTTTTTAGTAGTAATAAAAAGTAACGAAACTCTAGCAATCAAAAACATTCACAACTATACGATGACAGGGGACAGCACATACTGTTTGAAATAGTCAAGAGCAGTAAATTGAAGTTGCTGCTAAAATAAAAAATTTGGTTTTGCGCATTACTTTGGATTTGCGTTATAAGATGGTTAATAATTGTACCATAACCATTAAAAGATAAATTTAAAACGGGCAAGAAACATAAACTTTCAATGACTTTTGCTATATAGCAAAGAGAAAATATTGGAGACGAAATTAATTGTATGCGGACCGCTGTCAAACTGGAATCGCAAAGCTTTGGTAGACTTGAGAGAGTAGTTTTTTTTGATAAACTGGCGAGTGTAAATATATACTTGAATATAGGGTGTACCGACAAGTAATTTACACGGTGATTTACTAACTTATTACCAGCTGAATTCCGTAGATTCTTCTGAAAATGTAATATTTCTTCTTATTATATATTCATGTAGACGCAGCCAACCATTTAGGTTTGGTGTAATAACTTATCATCATGCAAAAATTGGTTATCTCTGCTCCCTTCGCATATGTACGTGAATGAATGCGCATGCAATGCCGTTTGGTATCAAAAAAGGAATATTGTTTCGAGTCACGTTTTTCCTGGTATCCAGCCAAACATTATTACAGACTTTTCCTTGCCACCACAATCAAAAGTGCATGAATTCATCATTTAAGTACAAACTAGCCTACAGCTTTAATGATGACCCTCTGGTTGATCTCTCTCTGCGTTCATGGTAAAAACCGGACTTGCTCAATTCTTGTCGTCGTGTTAGTTTTGTGTTTGGACTGAAGATTAAAAAATAAAAGTATTATTACTCTGACTTGATGCTACACATAAGCTAATAGGAGACAAAGATGATGGAAATGATGATGATACACAATCATCAGCACCAGCACTAACTCAGCCGGTTTTCGGTCTTGAGTAGAACTTGCAATAAGTTTGTCCACGTTTTCTCCGAGATGATCTTCAAAATTTTTCGGCTCTTGGACCAGGGTATGGGCACATACATGCCTGCACACCTCATCGTCGCATCTCACTTCGCCTTCATCGTATCTGCTTTTTGTTACGATTGTTGATTAGTAATGTAAAGAGGAGTGCCTTTGTACAATAGCAATCACACAGAATCACTATCTCTTTCTATATTATCGAGTTTGCTGGTGTTGGTGCTGTTGTAGATGTACGATGGGGGACGCTCTTTGAAAGGAGTGAAAAAGAAGGTGAAATGATGGTCTCGCTCAAAAGAGAGAAAAAAAAACTTTTTTTTTCAAGTTCAATACTACTATCACTAATACCAGTTTATACTTTACTAAAGTTCAATGTAGAAAAGATATACACCTATTTGTATCTAAAATATATCTTAACGTATGCTGTAATATATAGAACAAGAAGAAAAGATGCGCTGGTGATGATGATGATCGTGGCACGCCAGGGAGGCACGACTGCATGTTGTCGGTCCAAGAGTCCCCTCGAGCCCACATTCTCTGCTTCATTAAGCCCACGTTTTTATGTAGAAGGTAGATGTGGTCAGATCAACCATCAGCCCATTCTTTTCTCTTTCTATTCCTTTGCAACGAACTTTTTACATGCTGTAATCAATAATAAGACGGGTATCTCGAAAAGCTAGTTTATTTGCATCGACGTAAGAAGAAGATGAACATTAAGACAACGCCATCATAATAATGTACTGTTACTTATTGCTTCATGTTTGATAGTTAATGGAATTTCATGGTACAATATGCGATTCTTCTCGTAAAGTGTGGACTGTGAAAATGATTCGATAGCTAAATCTTAATGGTCACGTCAAAGAAAGAATGTGTATGCAAGTCGAAATTAAACTCATTTACTGCATTTTTTCTCTCGAATATGTAAAAAGTTATCAGCATAAGCGTAGTCGGCGATTTTGTTGATAATGACAATTTACATTATGAGTGGTGCTGTTGCATGTACGATAAACTCCTTTTAAGATTTCTGTCCCGATGCGACAAGATGATTAAAATATGCGATTGCCGGTGCCGGTGAGACACACGACCGTTCTTTATCTACCAAATCTTTTTCTCTTGCTCCGCTCATTATTTCAAGCACAAGACAAAAACCGCAAGGGGAACATGACTAAGAATTTAAGAAAAAAATAACATGTAATGATATTCCTACGATAAAGGTGAATAGGAGAGCAACTTTACCACAAATACTGTGTTATTTCAATCACACAGAACAAACAAATCTTCGGGCTGTGCATAACTTGATATTTGAAAATGTACCTTATATAAAAAATACACAAGTAACGCACTCAAAATTTTAATAAATGGTCTGTCGCCCCTAAATGTACAGCTTGTGTTATGCCAATTTACTGGTTTCACTAGATTCATTCCAAGAATTAGCATAACGTGTAAAAACCTAGTACTGGTCCAGTAAGCTCAGGTGGATTATGGATTGTATGGATATGGATTGCGGCTCGGAGTCTAGTTGTATTAGTCTAGTACTCCTCCTTGTTTTCCTGCAGGTGCTGTTACTAATGACCAACATATTTCAAATAATGCTCCGGCATTGGAGAAATGAATGGTTTTCTCTACGACAAGAAGTACCAAAGGGATTTTTTGCCGTCTTTGTTTTGAGTCATCATGATCGCGGTCCTAAATGTGGAGAATGAGAAATGGATGGACAGGGTGCATTTATCATTTCAGAAAAATTCTTCAGTGAAGGCTACGAGGCGAATGTATGCTTCATTTGCACTAGGCTCCACGTAACGGCCCCATTCCGGCGTTACATATGGATGCGAAGGAGGCTGTGCCGGATTCCTTAAGATGTGATGTGGGAGATTCCATGATGCCATAATATTCAAAAGAGTGATGCAAACCCCCGCGGCCAGATGATTTAATGAATTGCTTCATTGTAACCTATAGGCTACACAATCTTTAAGTACTTTACTTGAGAATACCATCATTATTTTCAGATATGCACCTCACAAATAATTGGAGGGTATAAATAGCAAATGTTTAATCCTCTAAAAAACAAATCGCTGTACCAAATTCGTTTCAAGTAAACCTATGCCCACCTATCGATATGATTATGCACACTTTAGATTATATTTCCGAATCCCGCATAAGTGTATTTCATGCGTTTTATCTCCCAGCATGATTACATTCGAAAGGAGGATAATTTTTAATATTTTAAATCTGAGTAGACATAAAATCTTGCCTCAACTACCTTGCAAAGATATGGTCTCTCTAAATCAGCAAAATCAGATTAAATCTTAGATAATGCTGACTTCCACAAACCCACACTGAGGTATGAAAAGTAAAGAAAATGTAATAAAGCATGACATAGGTCCAACCTACTCTTTACAACCTGTTTACTTACACAGTTCCGCTTGGCTGGAACTGATGGGGTTTTGTGCTCATCACTTCTTCATCTTAAATTTTACACTTTCTTAGCTCAAATGATGTCCAGGTATGCTGATCTGCAGTTACATGGTAGGTTAGTATAAGATATCACGCTTTTACGCATTAAGGCTTTTAAAAAAGGGAAGAGATGCTACGAAATACTTTGGAAGGAGGGTTTTGGCCCGACTGGATATTTAACACTCGGATGCTAATAAAGCACACATACAGACAGAAAATTATAGATATTCATTTTCTTCTTTCACATTTGTAGCGTGTTTATGTGCCATAAAACATGCCTCTAGTGAATAACTGCCAAAGAAAGTAACTGGTATTTACTCGTTTAAAAACTTAATTAAAACACAGCTGGAAAACAAGCTATCACTGTGTGACTCCCCAAGAAAATGACCATTATATCTGGTGTAAAATTGAATAGGTATTGATATTTACAACCGTAACAAGACAAGTGCGTTAAGAAACAAACCCATTCGGACTTATATTTTACTTTTTTATTGAAACATTTACGAAACTTTTCTACAACGCAGAAAAAAGGTATGTGTGTATTCAAACAAATTCAGAATAAAATATTTGTATGTACACATTTTACCAATAATTATTACAAGGGGCTCGCCTTGAGCTTGTATGTCAATTTAAAAAAGTAATAGGTCGGTCATTATTGCACTTTACAATTTTGCAAATATAGATACGATAGACCCTTAATTATGTATAAAGCTGATCATTGGTTTTTGTTTGCAGGTAAGTGTAGACCTGGTACAAACCAATGTAATTTTACGACAGAACTACATGATGTATAACGTACTTTGACCGTCCTATGCAAATACATCTATATACATATACCGTATAATTTTATAATGAATGTCAGTCCTAGTCCTGGTCAAATTCATTAGCATGAGTTTGAAGCAAGGTTAAAAATTAGAGAAGCAATAAAACTCAAACGAGAGAGAGGAAAAGGGGCATGGCACGTACCGATTTATTGTCAGGGTGAGGTATCTTTATGGGGATTTTCAGACTCGGTTTTCCAAGGTACCAGTCTTCGTTATGGTCGTACTTTGACAGCAGGTCCAAAAGAGCTGGGACGTTCACGTAGTTATCATCGTCGAAGTGACAAAACCATCTAGAGAATAAGATACGTAAGATTTCATTGATGAACTGGTTATCTGCCAAACTCATTATCATTTTTTTGTTACAAATTATTGTTTTGAAGAACTACGTTACGTACGATTTCTGTGACTTGATGAATGTATCAAACTCCGCGGACATTTTACAGCACAGCGCTTGCCTGTAGAAAAAACAAAGAGAAAAGTCATTAACTACACAAAAACTTATAGGTATATTATTACCTTGCAAAATGCTCATCTCATTGTAATGCAATCAATAAACCTAATTGACGGCTTTCAGCAAAAAGCTGATTTTTAAGTCTTGTCAATGTAAATTTATGTTGTACAAATGACCCCGCTTGTAACCGTAAGTATTAAATATTGAACATTTTAAACGGAGAATCTTTGGATATTAGGCAATTTAAATTCCTAAATGATTTGCATTGTTCAGAAAACTAAGCTTTTACGATGACCATCTTGTAGAGAGGCATTTTCATTTATACAGCCTATTATTATGCAAGCTCATTTTTACTATTTGCTCCATCATCATCCCGTATTTATGTAAGCATTAATCTCAGTATCAAAGTTGAAACTTTAAAGCATGTAAAAAATCTCATTTGAATTGGGGCTAATAATTGACAACCTCATTTCAGAAGATACATGTTCCCGATACCACTCTTTCTGGCGCTTGTGGTATGGCGTTTATTATGTGTGTATTTAGTAATTCTCTGACTTGTTGTGTTATTCCCTTCTTTTACTCGAGGAAGATAGTGTCAGTCACAACGACTTCAAAGGCTTAAATTATATATATTTCATTTCACATCAAGACTAAAAAGAAAAATAACGCATAGCTGACAATACACGTTGTTCCGTAGGTATGTAAAATAGTATGAAATATTTTATGCAAGTCACCACGAGCCCAAATTGACAGTTGAATTACAGCTTATTTTGGATACACAACTTGAGATCGCATCTCACTACCAATCATGTACTAAATAATACAAAAAGTACCTCTACACTGCCTTAGCCATTTTTTATTCATCGGATAAGTTTGGATCTGTTTCAAGCTTTTTTTTCATTCTGTATTCTTTCATCGTCATACTTCTAATAAGAAATGTAATATTCGAGGTGGTGGTGCGCCTTATATTATCGTAATCAGCATCGCGGTTAAAATTTTGAATAATGTACAAGCAACTACGCTACATAACAATCCAGCAAAGTGCTGTCGTAAATGAAAACTCACAATAGAACGCTGAATGAGAGAAGACACAAAAAAGACCTGTCAGACTTATTTTCTCTCTCTATGAAAACATGCAACAAAAGAGCCTAAGCCTTCATGGATGTATGCTAGCTAACAATTCAACAGTCTTCGAAAAGAAATCATTTTTTGACGATGATGAAGGCTTTGCAGCCGCTAAATAAGGCTTTGTGGTGTTGGCTCTATGTTTCTACTCCAATTCCATGTCGTGAAAATAACATGAAAGCGTCTTGTTTCATAATAATTTTTATGAGTGCCATGAAAAAGATTATGTTCAAAAATATTATTACAAGTTTCAAACATGTTGAATTCTTTCATTTATTATTTGTTTCAAAACTTACCGATAGTGGGTGGAAGGGCAATGTGTGTTGATGACGTGGCCGTCTGAAAATTCACAAAAACACATCAGCCGTTTATTTAATAGTGTCTTATGAAAGCTTGTAATCTAATCCGATTTTCCGTCATGTTATGCTTCATCGAGGAGGAGACGCGATATGCAATGTCGTGTACTGTGTCAAAATCAAAGTTCAAACACTGAAAATTCTAGCTTGCGCAATATTACAATTTCATGCAAATTACATACATGAATGACTATCAAGTCAAAAATACTCAGTATCTCGTAGAACATTAAGTTTATGGTGTTTTGAATCTTAAAAGAAACTTACTTGTTCTCTGGTTTAGTTCAGGATCATCGTCATCAGTAAAAATCCACGTCTGAAAAAAAAATTCCAAAACATCATTGTAAACAAGCTTCTCAATTTGTAAGAAGACGCAGTACAATACATTTTTATGCAAAATAAGCAAATAGCAAAAGAAAGTAAAATGAGATTATAAAGTGTAAAGCAATAAAATGAAAAGCTTCTTTGTGTGCTTATTACACTAAAACAAAGATATTTTGAAGCGAAACCACAACTTTGAAATGTCCAACCAACCATTAAACTATGAATTAAGAGGAATTCTGAAAGCATATATAATATAGCATATACCCACATCTATTTATCACCCTTTATAATGTAGTGGTTGATGTTAATTACATAACTAGTACATATAGTACATACATTTTTGAATTGGTACGTACATAAATACATTGCAAAAAGATATTTTGTTTCGCAAATCCACCGAAACTTTATGCACGACAACTTCAGCTGTCAACTCATAGAATATGATGTGATGAGAATGAGGGTACATCATATATCATTACTCAACAAGCATTATAATTCTAACTTTTCTAACTGTGCTGCTTGCCATAACATACATATATCACTCCTTTAATGATGAGGTATTCGCATTAGTGAATGTAAAGTTGGAAAAGTGTAGACATTGAAACAAAAGCGTCTGTGTACTTTTTATGAAGTAGACAACTCAAGGGATAAAAAAGTAAAAGAAATGGTTTTCTGCTAGAAACGATTCCCTTGCGCGCAAACAACATTGCTTGATTCACATTCCCGCTTTGTTGGCTATTCATAATATATTTGAAAGAAATGCAATGATGAGAATGACATGATGTTTTGCAGATGTTATACATACTATGCAGCATACCCGAAAGTCATTTTTGGTGCACATTTTCCATATATGCACAAGCATACACAATATCAAAAGAGATTTACTCATCATGAAGGTATCTCATTTTCTTCAGGATCTCGGAACGCAGAATTTGATATTGATACATTTTATATAAACAAGCCTGGGAACGGAATTCGATGAGTGGGTATGAACAATATGAAACAATCATTATGATAATATTTGGTGAACTTTCTAGAAGTTCCCACGTCTTAATTCGGTCTTGGAAAAGTTACAAGAAACCAAGAAAGTATTACAGCAATATAATATTCACAATATTGATGTGATCACCAAATTGTGCCATATACCTCTTTATGAATGAATTTTTATACGAGGAAGAGGAAGAAGGATCGACTGTGCTTTGTGATTGCAATATTTATTTACGTTTCTTAATAATATTATATGCAAATATAAACATGTAACCTAAAAAGGATATGATCGCGAATAACTGGTCCTTGTTTGAACTTCAAAGCCACAAGTTCAACAACCATAACTAGGGAGTTTGTTTTAGTGATACCGCAAAGAAAAGCATCATGATCATCATGATTCATGGTGAATCGTGAAAATAACAAATAGTACATAAAAATATCGGGATGTTGGTATACATGGTATGGTGACGGGATCATTGAAACTTTTCTAGGGGAAAGGATATCTCACCTCAACTCTTTCTTTACATATATATCTTATCAAGCCTTTATGATCCTTCAGGACAATGAAGTATATAAAATGTCCAAAATAATGGTTCGGATTTCATTCTCAACTCATAAACCGCAAAACAAGAGAAGCTAATGAAGGAACGGGTGGTTTGAATTCACATGTCATGACAAGAAGTGAGCCGTCATCTCTCTATCTCGCTGCTTTTCCTATAAAAATACGCATATTACGGTTCTTTAACATAGGCACGTAGTGTAGCTGTACAAAAAATATTATAGCCAAAAGCAACACCAAAAAACACAACTCAGCAGACACTTTCCATTGTTGTCTCCAGTTCACTTTTCCACTCAACTCTTCTTCACAATTCATTTCTCTCCTCCAAAAATTCTTAAAAGCTTTTTACAAGAAGAGACTGTAAGCCTTACTTTTTAAATTTTCTAATCTGCGGTTGTTATTGTATCTGTGCGTATATGGAGTGTAATAATGTGTCTCATAATCACTGCCGTCATTGTTAGTGAGGCAGCAGCCATCATCACCGTACCGCGCAACAGCTCCCTGGGAAAATTATCGCTTTCCTCTTTACATTCACGTAGATTGTATACCACAAGTCACCCCTACACCTTGACAATTCTCCGTATGCTTGCTGTCTGCAGGATATTGAGTACTTTTCAACCTGCTGCCTCGCGCAAGGCCTAATTTTAAGTTACGGAATAAAACGAGGAAAGGGCGATGAATCACTTTCTAGTGATTCGGATAAAACGAGTTGCATAAACATATATCATTGCATAGAAACTGTATTACAGCCGTTTCAGGGAGTTTCTTTCATCTGCAGCCAAAATAATGGTTTAAAATAAAAGTACAAGTCATGATAAAAATGTTGTCCTGATGAGGAGTAAAAATGAGGCACGGCTGTCATGAAAATCATTGCGACGCTTGGCAATCATAGACGCACCCCCTCACCTCTTCTTCATTATGTTTTTGCAAAAGTGATTGTTTAAAGATTGGCCTGGCTGTTTTTGTTGTTTTTCCTTTTTGCCATAAGGGGCTTTCATAATATGCATGTGTATCACATCTGCAGCTATTACAAATCCTAGAGCATTTTTTCCGTTTTTTTGAGACTCATTTGTGAATCGTTTGCAGTCCATTAAAAGGAACGTTGCCCACCTGTTGCTCCAAAAAGTAAAGCGCAGTCTGTATTTTTTGTACTGGCGAAAGTTTACTTGTTGCGCTTGCAACTTTTTAAGAAATGTTCTTAAGCACAATGCAGGCAAGTTTTTATGCTTCTTTATATGTAACTATCCAAAAAGTTTGCACGGCAGTTATAGATGGACGGTAAAAATGCAATTTGGAAAAGTGTGGTGAATGAGCATCTTATGGAATAGTAAGTAAGTAAGTATGGTGCAAAATGCAGGCTTGAGGCAGGATTATGGCATT
>JAQIXW010002136.1:0-16486 GCA_034700685.1 Willowsia buskii | reverse complement strand
GGCAGATCACTTTGCTGGCCTTTGTCAATAGGATCAATGTTCAATCTCGAGGAAACTCTGAAAACATTTCCGAGAACTATTTTGAAAGGTAAAATGATCAGTGCAGTGGAAGCACAAAGAAGAATGAAATATTTGAAATCCATTCTGAAAATTTACTGAAATTTTGTTGTTGTACTCTTGTAATTGAAACTGTTCAAGTTTGAGATAATAATAGCTAGAAGATTTGTAGTGTGCTTTTATACGATGTGGAAATGACCTGAATATGGAGTAAGGAAGTGAATTTGCAGAAATGTAGAAAGATAAATTGAATGAATGATCAAAAGGATTTCGATTACAAGATGTCAAAAATCGTTCAAATGTTAACCCAAAATATGGTATCAACGTGAGGTCGCATAATTATAACGAAAACTTCTAGAAAATGTTGTTATGCATGAAATACAAACCACAAATACCAATACGTTATGCAACATAACAGATCAATCAAATTTTCTGTGGATATTAATATATCTCAAAAACGACAAAGAAATGACATAAATTCACTTCTCCGGAAAGCAAAAAGCCTTGCATATAATATTAATTTATGTAATTTGTAGGTATTATACTTGAAGTCCTTAATTTCATGGAATAAATTTTTTGACTACAATACTTGTGAAGAATGATATATTGTTCACAATTGATATAAAATCTAGATGAAAATATTCGGTTGTAGTCAAATATTTGATTGTGCCATCATTTATAGATTGTCATTTTAAGTATCTCTCGTGGAAGTATCTCTTGAATTTTCAAAGAGATAAACGTCATGTAAGAAGATCTCGAAACCAAAAGCGTTTGCATGGAAACCCAACATTCCAAAAATGATGAGAAAAAATTAAATATTGCTGACCTGGTAGGTATTGTACACAAAGATTTAGAAACACTAACACTGGCTTGAAAATGAAGAGTGCAGATAAGTCCAAAATCAAGAAAGAACACAAAGAACATAAACATCTTGTCGTCATTGTCCCAGTTTTAATTATGCAAAGCAGATAAGTGTGGTATGTGTCACACATAATGTGTGATAAATTTGAATTCATAAAGAATAAACGTATGAATAACCAAGCATTTTAAGTCACTCATTTCCCCAAAATTTACGTCGATAGTTAAAGCAGCTTATTTTCGTTGCGAGAAAAAACGTTGCTTTATGAATAGCTTAAAATAAGATGACGTCTTCCAGTAATTTAGATTGAAAATGCTATGTCATGCTTTCTTTTTGTAATCTATAATTTATTTTCTTGTGCTTCCAAGGTTCCAAAACTATCAAAAAAAGTCCATTTTCTTCTAGTTCTTATTGTTAGCAAAATTGTTCTAAACATCATTTCAAATTGTGTTGGGACACACAAGCCTTTATGTTATGAAAAGTAAACAAAGTCTGCGGAGCTGCACGAGATGATATTTAATTCGCAATGACTGAACATGTACAAGGACAACAATATTTTTTAACGTACCAGCCGATTGCGTATTATTCTGTACATTTCTGATCGATATCGAAACATTTGTATATATTTCTCGCAAGAATAAAAGTAGCTATAAGCTCAACATATGTAGCACAATATGAAAATCCTCTTAAATTTAATTATAATGCATTTTATATTAAAAAACATAAAAGAAGCGAAAAAATCAATATTTTGGTTCCAGAAAATCTTGGAGCAAGAAAGGCTACAGGAAAAGTGAAAGCATAATAGAACATCTTGTCGGATTATAGTACTAGCTGGTCTTTGACTGACAAAAAATCTTCTAATAAAAGTCCATACTCAATCGTCAGGACAGTTTTTCTGGGTTATTCAAACGGATACGATAAGGAAGCAAAAAACGTGCTGGGCCTTTCTTTGGGGGAAATAGCTGCTGCTACTCAATAAACACAGAATGCAATAGTTTCCATATAATCTGTAGGCCCATATACTTTGCTTTACTAAAACTAGAGCTATTCTAAATTCGTTTACACTTTATGGTCAATACAGAATATTGCAAAAGTGCAAGATGGAATACGGGGGAATCCTATTTGAAACTAGGATCGGACGTATCCATTGCAAACTTTCAAAGATCAAATTTATCACCAACCTAAAAAACTAAAATTCGTTTTGACGATATAAAAAATAATAGTTTTCGAGAAATTCCAAGTATGATGGGAAATTTAATTTTGTTTAGTTTCATCTAATGCTTTATCCTAAACCCATATTTAAGTATATAGGGGATATTTTTTTTCTCAGCTTATAATATATATTTATATTCTTATTATAGCTTATATTCTTTGCCCGAGTCCATTTTCTCCTACTTTTGATTTTTCATTGTACTTAAGCTCACCAAATCTCTCCGGTATTCTCAAAACTTTAGAGTTTTGTGTTTGTTCCACCTACAAACCAACTGTGTAAGCATACTATTCTAAAAATTATCTCTCCTTAGGATTTTAATAAACTTTTACTATTATTATGTACAGAGGTAGACTTAAAATGGATAGTAGGTTAACTATTTCAGATATCTTATCTAACCTGAGCAGTGGCTCTTCATCTCTCTCGGATAGTTTTCGGATATAGCAGCCACATTGACGGTGTTGATGATACGGAGGATTCTCTTCTCTAGAAGAAATTTATTATGCTAAAGAAAACAGTCCAATTTCATTAAATCAAGAACATGGAAATGAGACTAGAGCAGGTTTATCGAAGGGGGCAGAAGTGATCATGGCAACAGACAATGAAATTTTGCATGTGTCTACATCTTTTGAGAACATTGACATTTTCCGTGGGTGGAAAATGCAGATTTTAATCATTTGTTTGAAATTCCTGTGTCTTTGATTATCATCCTGTTTCTTCTTTATGGAACTATATGTGTAACGGCATTAGTGGGAAATGCATCGGTTTTTAGACAGTCAATGGTAAAATGAACAAATAAAGTTCACGTAATAATGTAATAACCGATGATGATACCTATGAAATAAGTTTGAGCGAATTTCTGTATTAATATACATTTGATCGGATGAAGTTTATCCTAATTAATTTCTATGAATTAGGGGTAAATGCTTTTGATATTTTTAACACTCCTTTGAAGAAAGAATATTTTTGATCTCATAGACACTCTATCTATACTTTAATCAAAATTATACAATCAAAGATACAATAAAGAACAAACCTTTGGTAATAAATGTCCTTAGCGAATTTAAATTTTCCTCAAGCGGCATAAAAATCTGACAGCTTTTCTCTACTAATTACTTTATAAAACTTTTTCAGAAAAGCGATAAAATCTCAAAAGTTGCATGTTTTAGGCAATATAATTTTTCAGGCTACATATGCATATCGATTTGTAATCTTTTAACTTTTACGTTTTATTGCCAGCAGACTCAATATATTTGATAGAGAATTCAGCATACAAAATTTGACTCTAACATTTACTTTGAACTTTTTAAAGCCACTCTTTACATATCAAAGACTCATCATTTTAATTGCATGGCTGCAAAAATTTTACTCTTTCAAAGAAGCCATGGTATTACTTGGAGTAAATTATTTCTTCTGCTAAAATCTTGATCTGACTAAATAACCATTAATTTCACCGATTTATGGTATATCAGCAGCATTCTTATACATTCAAATGAACTCTTTTCAAATGCCCTAATAAGAAGCAAAGCTTTATGTGAAAGTCTTATTCCGTTTAAAGTATATTTTTTAAAAACTTAGATCAATTTACTACCCAGATGTTTCCAAAACTGGAAAACACATACCAAATATACCGGTGCCTCGTATAATCCACTGAACAAAATTATTTGCTCCCTAATTGGTTTTCTAAAGGTTAATTAGCTGCTGGCTCAACGCACCTATTTTTCATGAAAGGAAATGCACTACTAAGATTTCTCTTTTTATCTCCATGTAAGATTATTTGGGGTTTAGTATCCCTACTAATGTGTAATTTTTACTTGATACAATGTTCCGGAAAAATGCGAACAGCGGCAAAGCTTTTCATCGCAAACCTGGCATTGGCAGACATTATCATTGGTCTATTCACAATTCCATTTCAGTTTCAGGTAGCCCTCCTGTAATGCTGGGATTTACCGGATTTTCTATAATGTGCTGTATGCCCTTTTGTACAGGTGGGATTTTATAAAAAGAAGTTTGTTCATAATATACCAGTTGTGTAACAAAACCAGCTATATAAAGGAGAAATTGAAAAGAATAAAAATATTAAAAACTTGTGTGGTAGTTTTTTTGGTAGGCGTTAAGCGTCAACGTGAGCGTGTTTGCTCTCTCCGTAATAGCGGTGGATCGCTTCCGAGCTGTTATTCAACCTTTGAAAGTGCAAGCTTCAAAGAGAAAAGCGTCTTGGCTCATATTGTCGATTTGGATTGTGGGATTTCTTCTAGCTCCGCCCGCCGAATTTTCCGCTTTCCTTTCGTAAATGTGGGAATAAGCATCGATAATTTATATTAAGCACACAACACCAAATTGTCGTAAAATATACAATGCATGCATAAATGTCTATGCATTTGCTTTGACAAAATTTTCATATATTTAAAACTTATTATTACCTTTGAGATATTTGAAGATTTTTTCTCATTTTTCTATTATCCTGTGTTCCCATGATCCCAAAACTACCAGAATTTCATTTTCTTTTGGTTTCTTTTGTTATAAAAAATGTGTTTAAACGGCATATCAAGTTGGGTTGGTACACACCAACCTTCTTATTATGTAAAGCAAACATAATCTGTGGAGTGTGATGCGATATTTATTTCACAATGTTTGAACATGGAAAAAGGAAAGACCATTTTTAAACGTACCCACCGAAAGTCCGGTTCTGACCGGTTTATTTTTTTATTTCATGGAGATATGAAATCACTTTAAGCTCATTATATGTAGCATAATATAAAAATCCTCCTAAATTTATTTATATTGCATTTCATACGATATGAAATGCAAGAAAAAATCAATATTTTGGTTCCACAAAAATCTTGGAACGCCATATATGCTACAGAGAAAGTGAGCGCGTGATAGAAAATCCTGTCGGATTATGGTGCCGGCTGAGTTTTGACTGACAAAAAATCTTCTAATAAAAGTCCATACTCAATTGCCACTACAGTTTTTTTCTGGGTTATGCAGACGGAAGGGATGAGGAAGCAAAAAACATGTCGGGCGTTTGCTTTTGGGGAAATTGCGTGTTGTCACTCAATAAACACAGAATCCTGTAGTTTCCAAATATCCAATCTGTAGACCGTAGGTTCATATACTTTGCTTTTGTAAAAAAGAGAGCTATTCTAATTTCGTTTACGTTTTCGAGATGTTCTAAGTATGATGGGAAATTTAATTTTGATTAGTTTCATTGAATTGTATCCCCAAACCGTATTTGAGTTTAGCATTCTCAGCTTACATTCTGCGTCTGAGTTCACTTTCTCTCCGTTTTGATTTTCCATTCTACTGCAGCACGCAAAATCTCTCTGGTATCCTATCCTCATATCTGCAAAGTTTTGTGTTTGTTCTACCTATAAACCAACTGTGTAAACATTGCATTTCAAAAATTATCTCTCTTTAAGTTTTTAATGAACTCCTATTGTTATTTTGTGTAGAAGTAGATTAAAAATGGAACGTGGGTTAACTATTTCAGGCCTCTTATCAAACCTGAGCAGTGGCTCTCTTAAAAGTTTTCAGATATAACAGCTTGATTGACAGTGTGGGTGATGCGGAGGGTTTAGTACAGAAAAATTCTTCCTCCAAAGAAACCAGTTCAATTTCGAAATGCGACTGGGGCAGAGAATTCGAGTACGGTAAAACTTATCAGAACATTCACAGGCATTGAAATTTTGCATGTCTACATCTTTTGAGAATACTGACCGGTGGAAGGAAAATTAAAATTTTAATCATTTGTTTGCAATTCCAAAAGAAAGAAAAGTTTATGTAAACATATAGATGGTGTAACCACTTATGAAACAATTTTTTAAAGCAAATTTCTATGTTAACATACATTTGACTGAAAATAAGTTCATCTTGGGATATGTTCCATAAGTAAAAGGAGTCAAAGTTTTTGATTTTTAATCACTTCTTTCAAGTTGAAATAGTTTTGAGCAAATAGAGCTCATTCATATTCACACATTAATTAAAATTCTATAAGCAGAGATCACTAAGATAATGAGCTTGAATATTAATGAGTCCTGAGTAAACTTTCCTCAAGCACCATAGTGATGAAAAAATCTGACAACTTTTCTTTAATAATTGCTTCGAAAAACTTTATCGGAAAACCAATAAAATTTCAAAAGTCGTATTATCTTAGGAAATATATTTTTCAAGCTATGTATAAGTATATCACTGTTTCAAAGTATTATAAATCATTAAGTCGATTTCGCCGTGAGATTTGAATGGTAATCTTTAATCTTTTACGTTTTATTGCAAACGGTTTCAATATATTTGAAGGATAATTCAGTTTACGAAACTTGGCTCTAAAATTTACTTTGAACTTTTTAAAGCTATTGTATACCTATTTACGACTCATCGTTTTAATTGCATGGCTTAAAAACTTTTTCCTTTACAAAGAAGCCAAGGTATTACTTGGGGTAAATTACTTATTGCCTTAAGATCCTACTATATAGCCATTTACTTCACAGACATGAAATTAGCAGGATTTTTATCCTTTCAAATAAATATATTTTAAATATTCTTATAGTAAGCATCGTCTTATGTAATTGTTTCATTCCCCTTGAAATATATTTTTTTAAGTTTGCATCATTTCTTTTGATAGATGTTTCTATGGCTGGATGATACATACCAAATATATCTACACCTCAGATTATCTACTGAGCAAATACATTCTCTTCCTATTTTGTTTTCCAAAGGTTAATTAGCTGTTGGTTCAATAAACGTTCATTAAAGGACATGCAATTGAAGGATTTCTCTCTTTATCCCATGTGCGATTCATTAAAATAAGCATTATTACTAATGCATCTTTTCTTTCTGATACAGTGCTCGGGGAAAATGCGAACGGTGACAAACCTTTTCATTGCAAATCTCGCTTTGGCAGATATTATCATCAGCCTATTCACCATTCCTTCCCTGTTTCAGGCAGCTCTCCTGCTCTATGCCCTTTCGTACTGTTATAATTATATAAAAAGGATTTTGTTCATAATATACCAGTTGTGTAACAGATATACTTATGTAAGTGATAGAATTGAAAAGAAGAAACACTTTTATGGTTATTTTTTGCAATAATTTGTGTAGGTGCTAAGCGTCATCGTGAGCGTATTTACTTTCTTCGCAATAGCAGGTGATCGCTACGGAGCTGTAATTCATCCTTTGAAGGTGAGAGAGAAAGAAAGAAAGAACCAAAGAGAAAAGTGTCTTGGCTCATATTGTCGATTTTGGTTGTGGGATTTCCTTTAGCTCTGCCAACGGAGTTTGACTAGCAGTAAGTGAATCTTTTTCATAAAAAAGATTTAAAGAAAAATAATATTTGGTTATGTAACCATTTTCTAGCTTTCATCCCACCCGAGAACAGCAAAATGAAGCCTTTCTGTGCAAACATCTTTTGGTTATCTCCCCAAACCCGGATGTACTATAACCAAAGTATAGTCTTCCTCCAGTACTTTCTCCCACTCGGCATCATCACCTTCGCATATATCCGCATGGCCAATACACTTTGGAAGAACCAATCTCCTGGAAACAAAGAACAGTCTCGCGATGCCCTGCTGCTCCGAAAGAAAAAGAAAGTTATCAAAATGCTTTCATTAGTCGTCGTCCTCTTTGCATTGTGTTGGTTCCCTCTACAGACGTACAACTTTATTCAATACGTTTTCCCATCTGTGAATACTTTCTACTATATCAACGTTCTCTGGTTCACATTCCACTTGTTGGCGATGAGCAACCCGTGCTGAAACCCTTTCGTACATGCAATTTACAATGAAAAGTTTCGGAGAGAATTCAGTGCAAAATTTGGGGCTTATCTGTCGACGAAATTTTATGATCGGGGAGGTACGCATGAAATTTCTATTCATGTCAAAAAAGACAGGTTATCAATGAGGAATTTCCCATGTCAAATATTTTTGAAAGGAATGAAACTGACATGATGATTATTTTGGATAGCTCATTGCCGAGAGCCAGAGTTGGAAAAGGGAACGAATGTGTAAATTGTGGAAACGCAGTAGCGACTAGTGAAATGCATAGAACATAGAAGTGCGACACAGACACTGAAATTGGTATGATGCATGAAGAGGAAAGTGCCAAATGTATATATTAATTTTCCAGTGAAGCTTTATTTTTCAAACAGTAAAATATATATTTCCAAATTTAGGGCTCGACAACATCAAAATCTGCTTCAGCACAAACTTCTACGTTTCCATCTTCCACCCGATATAAAATGTATTGAAATGTGTAGCTTCTTCCAATCATTTCTTTAGGTGCTCCACCAGAGCCCCTCGCAATATATGTTTGACCTCCTTGAACCTCACTGTTGGAAACTGCGCGCTCATAAACCATTTGAGCTCCATTCTCTGTAATGACATTAAGCCGAACTCCCAGAGCGCCGATATCTTCACTCGGAATAAATTCCAGCTCAGATTTCCTCCTCTGTCCGTCACCAGGTATTTTGCAGGTTCCTTCGCCAGTGCATGGCTCATATCTCCATTGAACAATTTGGCCGGGTCCGCCTAGTTTTTTAAGTTTAAAATTGTTAACAACTTTTCGACGTTTTAGAAAAAATATAAATAGATTTTAGATTTTTTAATATGAAAAATACGTACCACATGATCTCACTCCGTTAATTGGCGGGAGATCACTATGATGGCCTTCTTCAATGGGATCAATATCCAATCTCGGAGAAACTCTAATAGAAATTCCACGTACCGTTTTGAAAGGTAAAATAATCAGTGCAGTGGAAGCACAAAGTAAAATGAAAAACCCTGAAGCCATTGTAAAATAATATATTTGCTTTAGTAATACTAGAACTCAACCTTTTAAGTTTGGTAATGATGCTCACTGAAAGATATGAAAGATGCTTTTATACAAAAGATCTGGGGAAATGATCCGAACATAAATGCGGAAGAGAAATATAAGCAGAGCAAAGTTGAATGATCAATAACATTGTAGTTTTATAACCTCAAAATCGTCTAATATTAACCCAAAAATCAGGCCTTAGTGTGAGGTCGCATAATAATTTGGAATATTTCTGGAAGGCTTGTTCATGTGGAGCTATGCTTACCGCAAATACCAATCTGTTGTGTTACATAAACAAGCACGGATTATTCATCTTTTCTTTTTAAAGAACACTGACATCTGTTTAGAAAAACAAAGCAATGAAAATAAAGTGACATAACAAAATACCAAACGCCCTGTAATATTAACTATAAATGAAACTTTTGGATGCGAGTTTCACTAAAATTCGTCATAAGTGTATTTTGGGAATGAAAGCTCCTATTGTTCACTGTTATCTTAAAATGTTTGCGCAGATATGTATGTCTTGAAGTCGAGCTGATGGTTCTAGGCAAATATTTGAACGTGCAACTTTTTCATATTTCGTCATCAAAAGCATAAACCTTGAGGGACCAACCAAGTATGTTGACAGAGTTGCAGAAAATTAAAAATGCTCAAGGATGTCCGAAAAATGTTATGAATTTCTTTTCCAGTTTTCCGTGTTTCTCACAAGGGAGAAAAAATGGATATAATTAATAAAGAGTTTCGGAAAGACATGAATTACAAAAGGGGAAATGCATAGTAGGAAACTACAGCACATTAGATTACGTGTTTTTAAGGTATAAAATTTTGAACAAAATTTATAATTATATGAAGTAAATATTCGCATTTGTTCATATCCAAATTATATTGTCTCACTACTGCTCTTATGTAGCTGAGCTCGAGACAAGGAAACGAAATGTTTGAAATAGCCAACCATTGTACCTGGTTAAGTTCACAATCAACCTCCTAATTTCTATGGCCTTACGTAAACAAGTATAAAATCGGTTTAGTTGCATTGGGACATCAATAAACTACTGGTTCATTATTAAACAGCATAAAGCCTTTCAACTCTTTGATAAAAAAGATCAGTGAGTGAGGTATTCTCCTTTAGATCATGAATACAGGGACAGATGCTCTAAACAGTTTAAGAGGATGAGAGAAAAAGAGTGATACAAATGCACTGAAAGTTTGGATGTAACCTCCTGTAACCTGTAACCTTGAATAATATTGCATAGATAACTTACTCTGATATCTACTCCTAATTCAGGTAATGCATAAGTACATACACATAAATGATTTACAATCTATCATTTATCACATCCTATGGAAAATGCATTTAATATATTTTATTTTGTACACAAACTTATTTTAGTTCGTCAAAGGATTTATTATTATGCTTAAGCTATAGGAATTTGGAACTTTGAAGTTTTGTGAATACGTTACTACCTTATTTGATTTCATAATGTGCTTACTTTACTATTCGAACGTTCCATCAAAATAAATATATAAACTTCTAATAGTATTTATATCCTTAGGCGTTTATGTAAACCTATTTGAATTGCCTTTGACAGTATTTCAGGCTAAGACAACCAGAAATCATATTGTCAGATTTTCATATTTACTAAAGATTTTGTTATTTCTACAGCTTTAATGGTTCCATTCGACTATATTTGCATAAACAGACAAACGTTACGTGCAAAAGGATTTTTGGCTTGAAGCTGAACAAATCTAAATTCGCATAGATTGCAGAGAAACATACAATTTTTTTTACTAACGAGGGAACTACAGTACATGTTATTTGAGTTGAGCCCTCATACATATCACAAAATTTCCTCCTTATGTAAGATGTAAGACCATGTATTCACTTTTTCTGAATGACCCCGGCATTAATTATTACAAGTCCAAAATGTTTCAAAAATGGACTTTTCATGATTTTCATGTGACGGTTGTTATGACAACTTGTATGTGATATGACAGAAATAATGATGAAAATATCATAAAAAGTATTTTTCTTGATGAAAACTTGCTTAAAACTCAAAATTTGTTCATTTTTGCTTTAGTCAAAAATTTTGGAAAGTATCACGTGGTCCCCCCTTTGGTGACTTCCAAAATCCCATGTTAAATCGTATTTAAAAATTTCCGTTTTGCCAAAACGAAAACTTTGGGGGCCTGCGATTTTGAATATAAGAGCCATTCAGAAAAAGCGAGTATAACACGCAGGTACCCTAGTGAACACCTTTAGGTCCTGCATAGTCCCGAGGCAAAGTCGAGATAACATGTTCTGGAGTTCTCTCGTAAGTGAAACAACAAACTCGTCGATCACGCCTGCTCCACTGTCATTTACACCGATTTTAGCATAGAATGCAATTTCTTTGGCACGCAATTTTGTCTGCATTTTTCTGTGCGTAGTAGCATTTAAATAATTTTTAATTCCGGACGACCAAGCAGACTTGAACCTTCTCAAAACCCATTCATCTCCCCAGTTTGAGAACACCCATCCGAGGTTATGTTCGAGATATTTTTCAATGCTCTTAACTACAATTTGATTGCTGTTATTCCTTCCTACAATCTGCCTAAATTCTGGTTCGTTCATTCTCAAGTCATCGGATCATCTTAAAAATCCAAATTTTCTTTTAAGGTCTTTCAACATTACAAATTTCATAGCCTCTATCGAAGAACGAAATCCATCCATATATATGTCAAACTGTAAAATGCGTGAATGGTACTCTGCTATTCTTCGTAACAGTTTTTCCTCATTTGAGCCTTTTACAAGTAGTGGATTCCATCTTGAATCAAGCAAATACCCAAATTGTGAGTCCTCAATGAAATCAAATACTTTGCACTTTTGTTAAGGGGTTTTTCAAAATAAAGGTAAGCCCCAATTTAGCTGAATGATAAGAGTGTAATTTCTGCTAAGTATGTCTTCAAACTTGTCAAAATATACAAACCTTTTTGGAGCCGTCAATGCGCCAATATTGTCGCCAAGGTAGAAGTAACCAATAATAAATATGCAGCATGTCCACAGTTGAACGAATAATGAAAATTTGCTCACTTTGCGATCTGTGCTTTGAAATAGAAATATTCGTATTACTGCCAATATTGATTCCGCGTATTGGTAAATTTTGTTAGCATTCGACACCTGCTCAGAATTTTTATCCATGTTGTAAACAATCGTCATGAGCAAAAAGAGACCGGCAATAAGAACCCAGGTTGGAACGTCAAAAGCAGAAACGTAGCCTAAAAATGACATACGATTTTCTTGAAAACCACCTTCGCATACAATAAAATCTGAAGCGACAGAATCCGTATTCAATGTCGGCGACCATTCATGTCCCACAAGAATTTGAGGTGCCCACTCATTTTCAAAACACACCTATCTCATCAGGCCAAAATTTTATTGTGGCGTTGATTGGCGCCCCTGCCTGAAATACTTGAAAGTCTGTATCCGTTTCAACTTCACTTTTCTTAAATGGCATAACATTTTCTTCTTATTTTAACATTTGCATACAAGTTCATTTCAAGGACATGAAGGACAGATTTACATTAAGTATAAATTTTCTTTTTCTGCAAATATTAAAACAAATTAGGTTAGCACATCTGTTTATACTATTTTTATATTTTACGTTGGAAAATAACAACAAAATAATGACTAGGAAGCATATTTAAGCTGTGAAATATTGTATGTATCCAACGTTCACTTCCCCTTACGTTCGAGTACATGCTAAACAATTACTTTTATTGACAAGTTTTGACAATGTGTTGGTTCCTGGTAAAAAGGTTCTTGCATGTCCACACGCAATACGGAAATCTTATTATGAAATCTATTTTTTAGTGGGAACAAACACGGTAGTGCATTTTTATTACTTATAACGAATTTGTAAACACGGAAAACATCAACAGGCATATCATACCAACTTAAATACCGGATGTAAATTTTTAAACTACTTCACAAAAGGAAGTATAGACGGCAGTGCATCAGTTAATTTCAAGACTGGACGCATTAAATACTTATGCCATCAACAATACAGTTTTGAGAAAGCTTACGCTTCCCGGATTATAGGAATTCAATGGTTTTTGGATTTCAAAGGTATAGAAGGCAAATTTGAGCGCAAAAAACTCTACCTATGATATTTGAATATAAATGTGAGTACACGAATGCTTTGCAAAAGCATTTGTAAATTGTTACAATTCTACTTCTTAAAAAACCATTGTTCTGCAAAATGTTTACTTCATTTTTGCAAGCTAGTTACTTCTACATAATTGCTTCAAGTCTTTCATTATCAGCGGCATTACAAATATCGGGAACTGTTAATTTATTCTGTAATGACAGTATTTACAGCAAGAAAAATTTGGAGAACGTTATGACAACTTTGCAGAACTTTGTTCCTCCTGAAGCTATCCCAGTTGTGTTTCATTTTATTAATCCGTACATGTGCAATATCCCTTTTAATATTTCACATAGCACGATAGCTACATCAGCACCTGCAGTTGTGGCGAGGTGGTCTCCAACTCCGCTATATCAAATTATGAATAGTAGCTTAGACCCCTACAATGCAACAAAATTAATAACTACTGAATCAGTTGTTGCAGCCTCCGGTTGGAATCGGATTGTACATGTGTATGTGTTCGATATAAATGTTAATATAAGGCACAAATTCTGGTTACAGTTTGCTGCCTTCTACATACGATATCATTTGAATTCGTATTTTGCCGATGGAAAACTTGCCTATATGTTTTTTCAATCAGGAAATTCGGACGCCTTATGCGAAGGTTATTCTAGACCCTTTGATATATACGTTGGACTAATACTTGCAGAGCAGCAAACTGATCAGCACAAAATAATGCGTATAGCTAGTCAATTTCAAGAAATTGTGGATTCAGACATAACAAATAGTCCAATGTTGGCGCACAAACTCTTAATCTCATTTACAAAATTTGGAAACATTTCAATACAAGCATATTGTCAGTTTTGCATTTTGTACACAGACAGAAACATTAACAAGAAGGATGCAGATTGGGTTAATTTTGGAATTGATGATGTTGAACATCTTGTTAAGTTTGGCTACACATATTTAAACAAGATTGTCCACACAAAAATAATTCTATACAAGTTGTTTGGGGCAGTTTGGATGCAGTTAGTATACATCATATGGGAAAACAAAGCAAGAAATAAAAATTATCGTGACATTGATTACGAATTATTTAAAGCCGGAGCTCCAGACAACTTTTCGATTTGGCTTGATTCAGACTACGATGTAATACTTAATGAGCATTTCCCAATGGTTTATATGAATCGACATTGGTCCCAGACACTAATTACTGATACGGTGTTTATTCAATTTTTAACCTGCAATGGCGGATACATCGAAGAAGGGTTTTCCTTCCGTGGTTTTGTATCTGCGTTTGACACGCCCACTTGGATTTTAACAGGTTGCTTGTTGGTATTAATGGTTTGCATCTATAACAGGGAACACAACAATGTGAACTTAGAAAAATCCAAAATAGCAAGACTTTATGAGTTCCTCCAATCGTTCTTGGCAGTACTTCGTATATTTTTGTACCAAGGAAGCGAAATGAAAATGACTCGTCTTGCTTTGCCTGTGCAACTCTGGACTTGCTGCATATTTCTAATTGGATATTTTTATCTTGGAGATAATATTAGCGACTTAACAGCACCAAATAATATTGTGTACTTTACAAAATTTGACGACATTTTGAGTAGAAACTATACACTATTTTATGACTTTGAGCCACCAAGATCTCTTATTAGGTTGGCTGAACGTGTGATCTCCAACAACTTGAACAACTTTCTCAGTTCGTCTGCGTTTGGTTACCTTATTGATACTACGTTTTTACCAACTCTCTTACCTAGAACAAAAGAGAAAGAGCTGTTGGAAAAAATTGGGAAAAACCATTCTGAACTTCACTACGTTTATATCCAATACCATTCAGTAGAATGGGAACGAAATAACTACAGCCTAGACTTTATGATGCGCTCCATTCCTGAGAAGTTTTGCAATAAGGGCGCGTTGTTGAAGTGGTCAGATGACTTAAGAAGCACTGAAACGGCTTATCGCCAATTGTTCAGTCATCTGAAACCCGGCACCTTCATATCTAAAAGCCAAGATCCACTTGTTAGTCATAACAAAGGCTGGGTGTTTTCAAATTGGGGAGACCCATGGATTCTTGGAAGATATAAGGCAATATGGTCATCTGGCATCTTTAATTACATTAGCAGGTCATTTTCCAGCAGCTTTGAACTGCCTAATTTTAAATCCCGAAAAACAAATTTTAGGACTAATTCTACGGAAGATGTTCTTAGTTTAAACAAGAGATATGTGATATTACTTGATTCAAATACACAAGTAATCTTTATTGCGTATGGAGTTGGTGTTTTGATTGGGATTTGTGCATTGTGTCTTGAATGTTATGAAAAAGTGTTTTGGCATTTGAAACTTATGGTAAAAAGAAGTTTTACAGTTTTTAAGAAAATTTCATTTAAGAAGACAAAATTTACTTTTCGCAAAGGAAACCCCATAACTCGATCATGCTACTAAACTATAGGTGTTAATTTTTTTGCTCATTGTTTGTCAAATTAGTTAAGCGTAGCTTAATTTGATTGTAGCGTAATGGATGAATAAATTTTTATTTGTTATTTGTAAAGGTAAACAAAAGATAAAATTTACTTTTTTGAGAACAAAACCTACAGTTTGATCATTCCAGAGTAATCGTAATTTTAAAATTTTGCTTATTCTTTGCTAAAAACTAGTCCAGATGATTAACTTTATTTGTTTGCAGTCCAAGGAATCAAATAATTCTATATTTGCCTATTGTTTACGTATACAAACTAATCGTAAGTAAAATGGTAGTAGTAACAAGAAAGTAGTTCACGTAACCCAGTTGATACTAAATATTTTAGATAGACGGACTAATGGGAACCTTCCCAGATCGCTGGTTGCAACGAGAAAAAAGAAAGGTTTGGATTAGAATAATTATTCCTGGAAGTTTTGACAATGCATTCTGTTAAAGTTCGATAAATAACAGATATGTTTTTAGGGCGCATTAACTATTATATGTAACCAAACTAATGTATTTGAAAATTACGCAACACTTTATTGTCAATAAACATGTAATAGCATAATATGAATTTTATTTGCTTTCAACTATTCAGTAAGGCCATATGATATTTCAAATTATTTGTAAAATATTTAGGATATGCTGAATTTCTGTTATATTACTTCGAATTGACACAACACCATCTCACACTATGCACTATCTTTAACTACCCGTTTGTTTCAAAATTAATTAAACAAGAAAATTTCAAATTCGTGTCTGGGCAACAATATTCTGGTTTTTAATCCAATTTTTGTGTTTTCGAAAGGTCAAATCATATTCACAATACTGACAGTATATAAACATATTTGCGTCAGAGGTGGATGTGTCAATGATAGCAATAGGATTCTTGGTCCAACTGTTGAAGAGTGAAGAGCTCAGTGAGCGCTGTAAACATTCCTGACTAATGAAGATTTCTGATT
>JAQIXW010002135.1:0-16487 GCA_034700685.1 Willowsia buskii | reverse complement strand
AACTTTACTTTCAATAGTTTTTCCCCGTTTTTCTTACTTTTCTAAACCCTCATCTATTTTACTTTCTACTTTTGCGAATTATTTTCTCATATCTTAATAATATGAGTGAACAAAAATGTATTTTTACAGAATAAGTGTAGGTTTTCGTGCTAGGAAGTAAATTTGAATCGTCGCATGCAGCTTAATATTCAATGATTTTTAATTTCAATTTTGTTCGTGTGTTTCAGCCTCAAACACAAATTACTTTTCCATGCGGGAGATTGTTCGCTCGATCATGTTTCAATTTTGATGCAAGCAGTTTTCCTACTGCTTCTCTTCAATTCAAAACTACAAGGCCGTTTTATATATCATGAAAGTGAACACAAGAACGGGGACTTGTCGGTTTTCCCTGAATGGTAATCGAAGAACAATAAGTTACTTGATTTAGTAATAGAAAGCTTAGCTCAAGGTTGCTTGATTGTGGAATATTATGTGATTGTGCGGTTTTAATGGAATATCTGGTAGTATGCCAATGCGATTTTACCTTTCATCATCATCACATTGAACAGGCAGATTGCAAAGCGGAGAAAGCACTTCAAGTGATACTCCACTGCGTTGTGAAACGATTTAATTTCATTTGACTGTGATGACAAATAATTTAACATACTAGATGTTATGTACCAAATGTATTTTCTGGCTGATGTTGCAATCGGTAAAGCATTTATGTGTTTGAAGTGAAACTAATTAGAAATTTACCGCTTTAAACTATTGAAGTATTACAACTACGATTTCTCTGCGGCACTTAACAATGCCTCGATTTTATTTAATTTACACGTCAGTAGGAAACAGTAACCTATCACATTAAACATTAAATAGGGAAAATAGGACGTGCTCTTCAATCTTGCAAATTAACATGCATTAAAACGTGCATCGTTCGTTATGCACTATGTAACTAGATTGCGAAATCTGAGGAATTCACACAATCTCTAGAGTGTTTCGCTGTTGAAAGAGCAAAACCTCATCAAAGATTTTCAAAGACCTGTCGAAGCGATAATGAAATTTTCCCTAATTGAGAGCTTTTATTTCTTGGCAAACAAAAACTTTTGTTCTACTACGAAATGCAACCAAGTGTTGCTGTATAATATACATATATATTCCGAAATCTCTTGCACAGCATTACCATACAAACTGCAAATACATTCAAGCCCATGCCACAATAACAGTCTGATCCAATCACGTTTTATTTTCAGTAAAAATGACAAAATAAAATGAAATCGCTAATGTGATGATGGCAGTGCGGGTGATTACGATGTTTTGTGGTAGAATGGCAATTGTGAAACCTTTTGCTTTTAGCAAAGTAAATAAACTTACGTAAATCTTCAGCAAATACTTTTATATGGAAAGCAATTACTTTTGCTTGAGAAAGGACATGGTTGATGGTAGTTTGAAAGGAAAGTAGCAGAATTTTCGGGTAAACAAACCAAACTAGAGTACTTTTGGAACGATATGCTGCTCATAAAATCATGTATTAAACAGCCAGCACCATTCCATCAACGGTTACCCATCCTAATCCAACAACACATACATATATGAGTAATTAGAGTGTATTGTTGATCCTACCACAAAAAAAAGCCTACCTACCTCCATTAGCGTAATGTTGTTTAGTAAGCTAAGAAAAAGCTCAGTTTTTAGTTTACATATTATTAGTCTCGTAGACGGAATTTTCCTTACTGGAAACTTAAAGCTTTTTTCTGGGCATCCTTACGCTAGTACTTTTAGATTTTTTTAAGACATCAGTTTTGTTATTCCTTTTGTTTGAAAAATGGTAAACAGAGACATGCAAAAACTTTCAAAACTTTTCCTCCCTTTCTATCTTCATTTTTCAACACTTTTCATTAATCTACTTGATCCCACCTCTAGCTCTGCCTTCCCTCTTATTACTTAGGCTTTCTTTTTTTGACAACTTCTTTTGTGCTACTTCATTTCTTAATGGCAATCTTTCTACTGAGCTTGTACGAAGAATTTGCAAAATTTGAGTGGTGGCAAATAAAGTTGAAAGATTCATCTACCTCATGTAGGCACCTTGGTGTCAAACAAAATATATTTCTAATTTGTTTCCTCACACATTTTAATTCATTTCACATTCAAAGTGTACAACCCCAAATGGTGTCTCCTCTTCAATTACATATTCTTCAATCCCCCCGCAGGAATTGTACATCCGCACTAGGTAGGTTTGCTTTAATTGAAAATGTACTCATTGTTAATCCTTTGTTAGACTACTAAAAGTCAACTTATTCAGCTCCACAAGGAATAATGCGTACTTACGAAATGCATATCCACCCACCTACTCTCCTTTTTCTCACTGCTCCCTTCAACTCCCACAGTTCGTTCTCACTTTATCAAGGCATAAAGGAGCTTTTCTAAAGTACGTACCTAAAACAATGTCTTTACAGATATGTGTATACGTGAGACTTTTTATCATCCACCGGCTATACTTTTACTTCCTACGCATAGCATTAGACAAACCTTCGTTAACGAAAAACTTTTAATTAAAAATCTATGATCTTTTGTTTCAAGTTCCTTCTTTCCCTATATCCTTTCTCTTTCATACTCTTTTCCTTGTGAGTAATTTTTGAAGCTTACGCTACAGCAATCTGTCCGTAGTTTCATCTAGTTTCCAAAATCCTCTCGTTCTACGTGTCTTAATTGGAGGCCATAAGGGGTGTATAGTAACGACTCACATAACTGTGAAGACGACACGCTTATTTATTTCTTAGATACACTTCTCAGTATTTTTGGGGAAAATTTCCAAAAATGATTTCTAATTATACAATGTGAATTCTTCATACACCTTATATACTTTGTATTTACTTATACACGTGTTTTATACATATTATGCTTTGCTAAAATTCATGCAAATTATAATTACTAATTTATAGTATCTGCAGTGTGCCGCTGCTATTAGTATGTACTCACTCACCTCAATTTTGGAAGATGGTCATGTATCCAGTCGCAAACCTCATCAAACTCGACCTCCCTTCTGTTCATCCCGATGTCTGCCTTATTCCCCGCGATAATTATAGGAACCTCTTGAAAGTCAGCACGTTGCTCTCTAATCTCTTCAAAGCAGCCCTTCACCTGCTCAAAGCTCACTTTACTATCAATCGCGTAGACGAGCAAGAATGCGGACGCATTGGCAATGGACAGGCGGCGCATTGCTGGAAACTGAAAATCTCCTGCGGTATCCAAAATATCTACTTTCAGAGGGACACCGGACGGACTACCAATGTCAAACTCGTGGGAATAAAGATCTTCCACTGTTGGTTTGTGCTTCTCAGGGAAGTTGGCAAAGAGGAAACGCTTAATTATAGCACTCTTGCCCACGCAAGGGCCGCCTAAAATTACAAGGCGGGTACGATCTGTGCAGTCCCCCATTACGATGATAAGTTCTATTTCAAATTGAAACCGTATAAAAGAAATGTCTCTGTGTCAAGGATTTAAAACGTGGAGAGTCGGCTATTTTCTTCAGTTCGTTAAAACAGCATGTATTTACTTTTTCCTTGGTGGTCGTATCCCATTTCAGTATTACTTGACTCTCTTCTCCTACCACACAATAGCCCACTCGACGTAACTCAACTTTCTCCTTGGCTCTCTCAGTTTCTCCCTTTCAGAAACTTGATAATCTTGCCTTTAAGGTATCTCACATCAGATTCACTCCTCCTGTCTTCCTCTTCTTCAATTCAAGAATCTTGTTTGTTTTTCTTCGAATCATTATGCTTTGCTTTTCTTTTTCTCTTCGATGAAAAGTTTCCACAAAAACAATCTTTTTTCTTCAAAACGGAATAAGTAAAGAAACACACGAAACAACAACAGCAATAATATCAGAGCCCTTTCTCTCAAAAGTTTCTCTTTACTTTCTTTACAGTAGTATAGTGAGATTGCAAATCGCTTCTGGTGGTATATAGGTTGTGGCGGTGGGAGGGCTACACACGGATTCCAATATAACGGCTATGCTTCCACACACGACATGCAACGTGACGTGACGTATACCTTTCTGTTATTCGTGGTGATATGAAATGCAAAGAAGCAAGAAGGATATAAAATGGGGAAATGAGAGATGCTTGCTTTTGGATAAAGAGTGAACTTGATCCCTTTTATTTTTGATGATACATAAATTGCAAAACTGCCTTTCCTACTGATTCTTCATGTGTGTGGTATCCTGCTGTTGTTATTCTGCTGGGTGGTTGTGGTGGTGGTTTGAAGGTGTTTTGAAAGATTGATGTGATGAGAATTAGAAGTACATTTTACACGCCACCTCGTCCTCTAGAAAAGTAGGCGACACCACACACAAGTCAGAATATTCTTTGGTAATTTTACAAGGCAAGGTTTTGTTCGGTCATAAAGGGAAACAGATCACGGTGGTGGAGTTGTTGTGGTGGTGGTGGTGAGGTGTGATGATGTGATGAGATGACAGCTGGTAGAGAATTTCTCCTTTTTAAAAGTAAACTAGACTGGAAAGGAGATAAGGTGCGAAAAGGAAACTTTTACTTTTTTTCCTGCTTTTTAAAACATGGAGAAAGTAGTGGTTTAGGTTAGAAAGATGATGGTGATGATGCTGGTGTGGTGATGATGGTTTGATATGATGTGGTTTTTGTATTCTGACTCTTTCTCTGCTTCCTCTTTATTCTGCTTGGCAGGAGATTCAAGTAACTTTCAGTTTAGAGTGTACTGGTGCGAGGCTTTTCAGAGACTTTGTAGTATTGTCACTTTCACTCTCCGTTTGGCAGGTGATGGGGATGATGATGATGATGATGATGATGATGTCGTGTTGTGATTGTGGTTTTGCTTTACTTTTGTTGTTTGAAGTTGTTGTACTTTGTCCTCCTATTTGGTAGAAAATGAGGGTGAAAAAAACTTTCGCTTAGTGATTTTCTGTTTATGGTTATGACCACAATTTACAGTTACAGTAGATAGATATATATTTATTTTACACAATAGTTATATAATCGCCACATAAGAAGATCACAAGGAAAAAATCAAAACAGCCGTTGGTTTTTTGTTTCTGTTTTTCCGTCTGTACATGTCACGCAGCTGGAATCAAGATAAATGGCCATGTAATAACAGTGAAAAACAAGATAGTTTCTTCTTATTTCATCAGGTAAGTTGTTGTGGGTTGACTTGTTTGGTTTGCTACGTGCAGCATGTGCTGTAATTTGTTGTGTTTCACTGGTTGTGATGGGATGCTGAGGTTGTAAATGGTGTCACGTTTAATTGATGAAAGTCAAGAAGCGAATAAAAGGGATGAGATTGCTGTTATTTAATAAATTTGTGCCACTTTGTTCAAGCTTATTACTTCAAAATTTAGAGGTGTGGGAGCAGAAGAATGGTGAGTGGTGACGAGATAAGAGAAAGAGAGATGAGGTAAAGGAGAAAGTTTCACGCAAAGTTGTTAATTGGATCAAGTTGCATGCAGACAGATGGTAATAATGTATGTGTATATCTGCACACACCCGAAACCCTGAAGAGTTGAAGCTCTTTGGAAAGAGACGTATGTTCTTGGTTTACTGTCCTTGGTAGTTTCTTTCTGTTGAAAAGGAAAAAAATGTTTGATTATAATTGGATCGGGTGCGGTTAGATAAATTTATATGCAAACATTACATATGATATGTTTGAGATGATTTTATATGAAGACTTGGATTACGTGTGGCAAGGTAGTGAAACGTTTAAAATCCAAAAATGAATGTGTTGAGCTAATCAGAGCATTCATTAGCAAAGCTTCTTATTTGTCTCTTTTCTTTCACAGATTTGCCATGAGAAAATTGTCTTTTCAAAATAGCTCAACTTTGCAAAAGCAAACACATCACAAAAATATCGATGCGCTCTCAACGTCTCAACTCTTTAAAGAGTTTAAGAGTTTATAGCACCTCGCTGACACAGCTTCATTCTTATCAAACAGCTATAAACGAAAGAAAAAGTGCCATTTCAATTTTACTTCTGACATAAATACCACATTTTCTTTCTTTTATATTTTCGAGAAGAGTACCAAAGTTCCCGATAAAATGCAATATCATCTCCATTATTCATCTTCATTGAGTTATCACAGCTTATTGCCTCTCTCAGCCCCATGCAGCACTACAGTTTAGGTATGCAACTCACGTTTTTCTTTAGTACACTTCTTAAAATTCTCTCGTTTACCGAATTTTCTAGCCACTTTCTCCATTCAACCCTGTCACTGAATTTTCTCTTTCTTTTTTTATTATCGCATTATGAGAGCAGAAAAGTTGAAAATAGGAATCCTTTTCTCAAAATCATTTAACATTTTTCCTGTGAGAGTTTCAGTAACTCCTATTGAAAGAGAGAGAATAATGGCGTATTACACAATTACACCTACACACGTGAAAGGAAACTGTTCTACTACTAAAAACGATAACGACATGCGAGAATGAAGACCTTGAAATACCATTAAAATGGATATAAAGGCGAAGCAACCATACGTGCATATCTCTTCCTTCTCATCGTATAATATCAAATTAAATATCAAGGAGCTACTCTGCGTAAAGAAATGAGAAAGTTCATAGAAGACTTCACTTTCATTTTCGTCGCCGATTCTAAATATAATCCTTCCGGTTTGGGACACAGTACAAAGTAGCAAAAATGACAAACAATCAGAATGAGCGGGTTATCTATCTCCAGAAAAATAAAAGTAGAGAAAAGTACTGTTGTTGTAGCAGTCGTCGGTGTCATATTTACCAAACAAACGAGTTGGAATTTCTCCTCTTGATAGATACTCCTGAACATAATCTCTTCTAGGTTCAGATTACGCGTTGCCACCATTGTCATTTCGCTTAATTCAATTCCCCCTTTGATTAAAAAGCTCTGACTGAGCATATTGTTTCACTGAAAATTGAATAAAGCCATCAGCAGCGTCATTCCAAGAAGTAATCAAACCGAATATCAATAGTAGTAGGGGTTTTGTTTGTTCTATGTGAATGAGTTTCTCCGCCACTACTGGAATCGAATGTTTTGAACTATTCAATTACAAATCCAGGAATGTAAACATATAAATGCATCAGACATTTTAAATAATGTAAAGGTATTAACGAATTTTTGGTGAATACGATATTTTTACATGGATTTCTCATTTCTCCTCTGAAGCACGTGTTTGAAGCCTGAAAACCTGTAGCCAGAGTACTTACTACTCTACCTGTTTTTCATATTTCTTGACACTAACAACCATGCATAATGTGAAATTCATGCATCTGGCACATGTGTGTACACAACACAACCAAATGTATGTATTCACATTGAAGCAGTGGGTTTTTGCTAGATGTAGCAAACCTGCCATTTACTCTACAAGGATTAAAGCTTAAGGCTGCTGCAAGTAAGTACCATTCGTTCCATCATTAGCAACAAGCACAACAACTATAGCCATTGCAGCTATACCATTTCCACGCCATTTTTAACACATCACCTCACTCTACACTAGATCACCCGGAAACGAGGCTAAATCCGGGTACTTTCACTGCATGGTTTTATGATGAACTCATTCGACTCTCTCTCTCTCTCTCTAAATAAGTACTAATAATGTACTTGACGGCGCAGTCAGAACAGTGCAGCAGTAGTAAGCGTAGCTGTTCAGGGAGCATTATCGTACACAGAATCTCCTGGAGCGACTAAAAAACTACTCATCTCTATCCTTCACTCCTCGTAATGATGACATGGGAAAGATGATGATTATTAATATGAGTATCATCATCATTGTCACACATACATCAGCCAAGTCATAATAAGAACCAGATACGCTATCCTCTTATTTTTCTTAACAAGCTTGCTGCATGACATGATACCCCTCAGGCACTTTCTCTGACTACTCCTTACACATTTTTTGCACTTTCAAGTTCTTCTTTCTTTCAAGGATGAAGTTTGCTATCTCTGTGGATCTTAACATTTTACAGGTGAGTGGCGACGTGTATGACAAGGCTAAGGCTGCCTCCTGGAGAAACTAAGACTAGAAATTTTCTAGGTTGGTTTGAGAAAAAAGATCAATTATTAAGTGGCATAAAGAAGCCCCATTGCATGCGTGATCATCATCTCAAGGACCATAAGAAACTACTAAAAATTCTACACCAACCAAAAATACGTTTTTTTTTTGCTGTGCAAGCATTTAGTAAAATAGATACGTACACATTTAGAATCAGGAACCAACACGCAACCCGCCACGATGACTAATGATTTTGTGTCACATCCCCCCAAAAATCCCCTCTTTCACTGCACATGTTAACCAGGTAGTTTTATTCCTAACAGGGTGTCTCTTTGTAGTCTCCAGTGACTTGAAAATATTATCGGTCTATGAAGCCTCCTAAATGATGATATGTTCTCTCCTTATAATAGAAGAGTATCCTCCTTAAGAAAGATACCCCTACTTTTGCCATTCCTCTATCATCATCATCATCATTGAGATGTCGAGAGCATAATAAAATATGTACAAGCATCGATTTCTTTTCCCTCCCATTTTGTCACCCAGATACTACTACTAACTACCTCTATTTCCACTAGTACAACTACTATTACATATTTTTTCGCTATCCTCGTCATCATCATCATTATAATCCCAATGGCATGTCTAAATGACATCGTTGGTGGAGGTAGCTCTCTCCAGTACTATCACCCGATTAATGTCTCGTTGCTGGTGGTCTGGTTTGGTTTGATGTACTATAGTCTACTCGTTTATCCCAAAACGAGAAGTAGGGAACACCACCACCACCACCACCACTGAAGAATAGATCAATCTTAACAACCTCTCCCCCAAAAAAATAATGACAATGACATAAGTTACCATTATCATAATGGATTCTAGGAAGAACCATTTATTCCAAACCAAAAGACATGTTCCTTCTTTGCAAATGTACACACGATACGACATCATAGTATAAGAAGGCAATTTTGCAGTTTTAGGAAGAAGGAAAAAGAGAAAGAAGAAACATGGCGCAACGGTTATTATTATTGGCATTACAACTGTAACTCCGCTACTACCAGCCAACAAAGCATGTCATACACTCTGCTGCTAACTACCATATTTATTCCGCTAGCATTGTTTTTAAGCCCGAAATAATGATAAGCAATAAAAGGGACAAGTAGTATTACTATAGTGTTCGTTACATTATGCCTACTATTATTATGGTGTGTCGTGTCAAAAGCAAAGTGCTCTGTTGTCTACTACGACAAGATTATGATGCCATGAAAATAGTCCATTTTTCATGCTTGCGAACACTACACAACAACGACATCCGGGGGAGGACTATACTTTCCTACTGGATTATAACCGTGACGTACCATCATCAGGCAGAATCATCATTGTCAGACATTCCATTGCATTGCAATGTCATGTCGTACAAAAACATGGCTCTTCAGCTATGCCTCTCCAACTGCAGCTCTCTTCTTCTAGTGATGTGGTGAAGAAATCACTACCACTGTTACACAAGAACAAGACAGACAGCAAGAAAGAGAAACAAGCCTGAAGAAATTACATGAGAGGAGAAAAGAAAACGGGAACGACACGCATTTGAACACAATGATGACAACGCTTTTAAGTATGTACTTGAGAACGTGGATGGAGACGGAATGGAGTAGAAAAAAAAACTAAAAAAAACAACATTCAGGACCATATTTTTATTACATTAAAGTGAGCTTATAGATTCTGCTGCTGTTGCTATTATTGTTTTTATCCCATTTTGTGAGGATGGTGGAAATCGATAAGGTGCAAAAAGTACAAACTAGGGAACTACGTGACTAGAAACTGGAAAATCCTAATAATGGGTTGATGGTAGTTTAATGGGATATACGATATTTGATGTTTTTTTCTTTCGTATGGTCAGTATTATGATGAAATCAATGCTAATGGTCAATACAATATTATGATGATATTTTAAATACATGTCATTACAGAGTGAATCTGAGTAAGTAAAGAACGAAAAATGGAGGTTCATTTTGTAAGGTTCATTAAGTTCAATGGTTTCGTGTTCTGCTCCATAAGCCTGCAAGAGAACGATAACTAATATGACCATCATTGATGGGAAATAATGGAGCATTATGAAAATAAATGGTCTTCTGGAGGCATTTTCTGTTCGTGATTACAACACAGCACTAATTTCTAATTAATTTCGAGTTAGCAAGGCGCGGCACATTATTGATATACTGGTTTGGCAATATCCCAAAAACTTCCAAATCCTTACACATTGAGGTGCATGCTACAAAATGCGTATATTATTATTGCCCATATTACTAAGCCATACATGGCAAAAAATCAAAACTAATATATCGCCATATTAGTTTATAACAGTGGGCAGTTCAATAAGATATATAGCAGCTATATATATGAGCTAAGAATGATTGCACGTGTGTATGTATGTATATAGGGGTGAGTAATCTGTTCAATTTTTTTACACTCTGTGAGCGAGCAAAACAATATTCCACATTGACTTGAATATTTTCCCTTGCTGTACTCTACTGTACGTGACTGTCATTGAACAAAAAACTCTCTTTATGGCGCTTAACGTTTTTGTCCGCTTTTTAGTTGCTTTGTACTGTGCAACTGTACTGCACAGAGAGAGAGCAGACAATGGAAACATAAAAGAGGAAAAAGCCACGCCACACTAGCTATCATCATTACTACCATGCATTGTAATTTTCTCTCGTTTTCCGTGTCTGCTGTTCCATGGAATTTTGCATGCGCTTTGTAATATTTTAATGATTTTCTCTTTTTGTCTCTCGTTACTTTCTCCATCTCTGTCATTTTAATGCGATTATGTTTTTACGTGAGATTTTAAGCAGTATCTAGCCACAACAGTGCCCTGTAATTCAATCTTTTTCTCCTTTGTCTCTTGGTCTTTCAGTTTAACCAAAACTAAAAGGGAGACTTTCTCAGTATTCTGCATTCAAGAAAAACATTCTTTGAGTAATTCTGCTTACACAGCAACATGAAAATAATGAGTTAACAATAAACAGCCATGTATTTTTGTTCTTACAAAGTTCAGAGGCCAATGTTTTGAATTGTGTAATAGCTTGTATGCTTAAATATTCATAGAAAAAATAAAGAACTTCCATTTAAGTTAATTTTGGCTCCTTTGAATACAAAACTCAGAAAAACAGCATGAAGTTTTAACGCGAAATAACATCACCTTAATTTGCTTTGGGAATTTTGAAAGCCCCTCCTCCTCATGTCATTTTACTGATCGTCCCTTGGCATTATACAAAGGAGAGTAAGCAGAAAAATGTTCCATTCAACCGACAAATATAACGACTTCTTATAAGCATGAACGGTGGATCGACAAATTTGTTTGATGTCATGCTCTTTTCAATATTTTATTTATTTATAATTCCACTCTTTTTAAATCCTTTTTCACGAAAGACCTGGTTGTTTGCTTGTTTATTTTCTTAGTTGAGCTTTGACATAATTTTACGTAAACTACCCATTTAGTTTCGTTCCAATCATTTTGCTCTTCTATGAACTCAGCTATTTGTTCTATTTATTTCATGAAAATGTTTTTACAGCTTCCTGCTTAATTGGACTACTATATGTAGACCCTATATTCCCTTTTCTCACGTTTTTTCAGATGTATTTTTCTTCTAATCAAGTCATCTAGTATTTCAGCACGAATATGGAAATGTCTAAATACACATTATCTAGGCAAATTTCTCTATTTTAGGTTCTGTTCATTAAAATTGCGCGTGTGTTTTATTGGTATTTGGTACGCCTCCTATTCCCTGTACAGGGACAAAACTCTTTCCATTTTCATTCCCCCGGCACAGGTTTTACCTTTCTTTTCTCAAAAACTTTGGACTACTTTCTCCTGCTTGAACGTCTTTGTAAAGTTACTTTTTGCCCACTGCGCCTTACTCACTTCTACCCGTCAATCAATTCCACGTATTGACTTGTCCACCACCTGGCCTCCTACATATATACTTCTTGTTTTCCTTCTTTCTCCAAGGACATACGTCTTTGTACAGAAAGTTATACAACAATAACTCGTGCAAAATACGTACTTAATATAGAATGGTAATATTCTTGTCACTTTGACCTTATCATTTTCTTCTGCCTATGTGAATACTCATCGGAGCAGACCATCAAGACATCATGCATCCATAACCCCAATAATAATCCAATAGCACACCTGTATGCCTGTATTCATATCCATCAAAGGGGAAATCCTACTTTGACAACAGAACACGACGTAATTCCGACAACACTATAATAATTTCAATTCCTATACATCGACATTCATGAGCGCTTTGTTATGAAACGATCAACAGCATGAAAAATAATTCTAAATTCCGACCAAATCCAAACCAAGCTTTCATTGTATGCGCTACCTTAATTACTTAATTGAACCAAACATATATATATATACATCACGAGGGAAACTTTGCAAGTCGAAGGCAGTACGGTAATGATAATGATGGGCAAAAAACAAATTCCAAGCAAGCATACACGCACGACTATTAATTATGCATGGTTCAACTTGCCAATTCCAAATGCGAGAGCATTTGAAGGTACATGCATGCTCTCATTTCACCACCAAAAACATATTACATGAACATCTAATTCTATTCAAAACTAACTTGTTTGGTTAGTGTCACAATCATGCCAAGTCATTTACATGATTCCTAGTTTTACCGCACGATTTTCTACATAATACCTTTCGGCTCCTCAGGCATATGAAAATCAGCCAGTATTTGCATTTCAAATAGCCCTCATCTCATACTAACGTTAGTTAGGTACACTGAGCATAATATATTGTCAAAAGAACAAAAGATTTTTCTGTGCCAAGGATACTTGCTGATGCCATTTTTCCATAATAAATGCATGCAACAATGCGCCTTTGCTGCTAAGTGGGGAGTAAACTAGCAAACTGGAATCTTTGTTGGCTATCTCTGTGAACTCGTCTCATCCTCAGATATCCCTCAAAAAAGCAATGTAATCAGTGAGTCAAGCACGAGTGCACTTTTTTTCTGCAAGGAACATTTACCCCATTCGTTTTCCACCCGCCGGTGGCCACTTTCTCTTGTGCTTTCGTTTACCAGACATTATGCCGTCGATGATGAGTATGATCCTAGTCAGTCTCGGAGTTTTTCGTCTCTATTTCATTCGAAATGTGCCACACATATACAAATTTCAAATCCATTCGTGTGTGGCTATCTATCTGTATTTACATAATGGACACTTTTAGAAATGGTAATTCTGAATGAATGGACCTTTCACTGGCCCTGATTCAATCCCATGTATTTAGCATACACGCCAAGTAAACTCTTCTAAAAAGTATTCTTGGTTCAGAAAAAGGCTTATCCGTCAGAGGCAGACAAACTTTTGGAGAAAAAAAGAGAGACAGAGAGAGAGAGGCAGCATTTTTATGAATATAATCAAACGTGTTTTATACTTGCTACTCCTAAAAAACCCGGTTCCATTCCAGCTGACTCCTTCTTGGAAATGAATGTACAGTACAATATATAGACAGAGAAAAGTCGTAAAAATGTGCAATATAGATAAGTGTACAGTGTATTTGCCTTAGCCATCATAATCCAGTGATCCTCCTCTCTACTTTATGTTACAATATTTGCTGGTACAACCGGACCTTCTGGCGAATTTTCCACTCAAGTATTTAGGACAAAAAACAGAGCAACTGTAGTAGCTTTACCCTCTTGCTCGTTGCATGTCATTGACGAGTAGACCAGAACGTGTGGACTATGTGGACTACTAGGGAGACTCACAAGCTGATGGTCAACTTGGCTATATTTTAGAACATAAATTTCCATCGAAAGCTCTACTAAATATCTCATTCATTTGTCACCTCAACTATCACCCCAGAAGTTTAGCTTGTGAGTGCAGTCAGCAGTGAGGATCACTGTCTGCATTTTTGTAATAACATACTTGTGAATACAGTCTGTATTTTAGTGTGTTCATATAGTAGAGAGAAAAATGAATCTTTTTATGCATTTTTTGCTCCCTTTTTGTTAAGCAGCACGTCACGTTACAACTTTCTCTTGTCGAAAGAAAACGAAGCAAAAGCAAAGACGGTGAAAATGAAGGCTACGACGAGTCAAACAACACGCTACTTTGATTACACAGCCTTTCTTCCATGATGGATATTATGATCTTCATGATCATGCAATTCTACAAAATCATAAAGGAAACTTCACGAAGAAAAAAAAGGATTTTTTCACTCTCTTCTAGTTAGCCTGGCTACTTTCAGAAAATTTTCATCAAGAGAAAAAAGGGAGCTTTTAAAAACACGAATAGTCTTCATTCCAACTTCATTTCATTTTCTTATTGATTCTCTGCAAGGCGGAGAAAAAAGAAAGGATCAAACTCGCTAAACTTTCGTCTTTTTATGAATTCAAGAGTGAACACACCTTCCGTTTTCTCTAGAAAAACTTTCACCTTCCCGGTGTAATGCAAACTGTGCAGAAAGATATCCTACTAAAGTGTATATCGTGAGTTGATTAGGTACCACCTGCGAGTACCATGAAATATTACCCGTTTGACTGGCTTGCCTCTTTTTGGAAGAAAAAGATGACGGCGATTGAATGACGACGTGATATTTTGTAACTAACACGAGCGAAATATCACGCGCACGAGACAGCTCAAACTCAACTCATCATGCCCAAGTCTACAGGCGAAAATTTTAGGGACATAAGTATCAGTCTATTTATTAATATGCATGTAATGTAGCATGTGTTAAGGTCATTGATGGAGATAAGCAGAGGAAAAAACACTGGCTGTTGTACTAAAATGAGATGAGCTGCTCTACTTTTCTCTTTTAGAAAAGTAGTAAAATATCTCGAGTGCTAACGTGAAAGCATAGCCTCAAAATAATATTAATACAGATAAGAAGATAAACTCTGTTTATTTGTTGGTTTGTATAAAAAAAGTTGTGCACAGAAAATATGTGTAAATGAAAAGATAAAAAATATATGATAGTTCGTTGTGGGTTTTTCCCTCTGGCTTTCCATTTTGCTTCCCTTGAGTTTTACATGATTCCGCAACCAAAGACGTGGCATAGGACACGTCCGCATGATAACAGAAAAGTTTTGCTGGTCGCTTCTACTCATAAATGACACGTAAACAAGAGGTAGTAAAAGTTTACATACGGTAAATTTACTGGTATGTCTAGTCAATAGAAGAGAAAAACGCTTGAGTAAGCATGATTTGATAATGTGTTACAAGTTTTTGAATACACTGTTCATTAGCCGTTCGTTGAGATCTCTTCAAATTTGTTTTAAACCATGCAATCCGCCATTTCTAAAAAGAAATTAATTCTACGTCAGAAATCACAAAGGAAATAATATTCCGTGTTTTTCTGTTCCCTTTATCGATCAACATTCTAACATGACACAATAATGACAGGTGGATTACATTGCATAAATGTGTTTTCATTCTGCATGTCATCATCCTCATAATCAATTTTCCCCTCTATCAAAAATTATCAATGGTATAATATCATGTGCACTACTGCTGCGCTGGTCAAGTTGTAGTGGTCATCACTTCTATCATTTATTACATAGTGTGCAACAAAGCAATTTTATACCATTCACTTTTTTGCAATGCTCGCTCCTCTCTCGTCAACAGAATATCTCATGAGCCGTAATGACACGATAATCAAAGTCATGCTTGTTGTCATCCCGCCGCTATAATAGTATATCGTCAACCGCACATATACACTTGTTTTGTCAAATTTAACACGAGTTACTACTATCAAAAAGGGAAATATGTAGGTTATCATCATCATCATCATCCCTATATCACCACCGCCACCGCAAAAACACACCATGCTGTTCAATTTCGCGTAGTATCTTCCGCCACCAGCAGTCACCTAACTCTGCCACCCACCTTAATACCTAACATACTTATCCTGTTCTAATGAAAGCAATGTCCATATATGATATTTTCTCTCGTTTTTTCTGAATAATATCCCAAAAAACTCAAATCATCCTCATCATCATCATCATGACTGCCCATTTCCATTTTCACTTGATACGCTCTACTTTCTCCCTTGAATGCATTTTCATTCTCAGCACTAAAACTCTTCTCTCACACGCGATGATATTACGCGAAGAAAAAGGCTGTGATGATGATGATGACGATAATAAAAAGCATTCCAATAAAAAGTAATCGTGTGTATAGCAGCATGCATGAAATGTACATGACCACTACTATGCACAGCCACCATTGCCATTCACATGAAAATGAAAGTCCAGCACCCGCCACCACCAAACCATGCGTGTAGTAAGCGGAGAAAAAAAGCATTCCAAAGAGAGGAAAGAGTATACAACAGACAACATTGATACTAAAAACCAGACCACGCGCGCACCAGATTCATTTCTCTCTCTATTCACCAGAGAAGTTGAGTGAGAGACATTGCTTTCCTCTCTTTTCTTGATTGCAAATCTAAATTGAATTTTCACTCCTTTTATAATTTATCGACAATGCAGTAGAGCAGCAATAGTAAATTGAA
>JAQIXW010002134.1:0-16498 GCA_034700685.1 Willowsia buskii | reverse complement strand
TGGTATTTCAAATATGCATTTAGGAGTTGACATTATTGTCGAGTATTCTGATGGATATCAAGCACGAAACGGATTTTCCCCGTTTGTATTGCAAAGGCTGAGGGGACTTTCGTCGTCGGGAATTCAAATGTACTGGGGAAAAACAGAAGCAGATTACACTATCAGGTATGGTCATCGAATTGGTCGGATGGGTAAAGAAGATTTAGATGAAAGTCAAATAGGTAAATCGACCATTACTGGACCAATCTTGGCTGTGTTTCTAATAATTCCATTGGGACTTGGAGTAGCCACTTTATCTCTATTTTTAGAAACGGGATATACGTTTTGGGTTAAATACAAATTTATTATTTTATTCAGGATAGTAAGCATGTATGAAAAAGTAAAATCAAGAATTTTATTTTTTATGAGGAAGCTAGTTCGTAAAAGTAGTTAATTTTTGTCAATATGATCATTTGAAACAAAAACTATTGAAATATGCAGCACATTGCTTGTATATATGTTATGAACTTGTTCTCGCTTGATTAGTGCATTCTTTATTGTGCTGCAAATGAACCACATGTGAGCAACAGTGGTAAAAGCGTGCGTGTTTTTTAATTCAAAAACTATACCCATATATCTCAATCTATTAATTTATGACGCAGATACATACTGACATATCTTGAACAATGATAATATCTATTATATTATTAAATATTGCATATTTGCAAATCATAAAATGACAAAAAATGTAGTAAATTAAAAAAATTATGTAAAGATATTTTCTGAATGAAAATTGTAATGGATGATATTGGTTAAAGATTATAAATAAATAAATAAATAAATATACTCGAGGATCCATACCTGTTTGAAGTTTAATAGAGTTATTTTGTTAATTCATTTGCAGAAACTCAAATTTGATAATGAATTTTCTTTTTACCACTGACTTTTTTATAATAAATTGTATTCGTTTGGGTTTCCTTCTACTAATTACGTATTGCACGATTCATGGATTCCATTGGCCATATGGTTTTCCCATGAATGAACATCTCTGCTGGTAAGTATATAAAATAAATATACAGATTATTGAATGCAACGATCCGTGTCGTAGAACAAATTATAAAGTAACATATAACGCTCATTTACTCTCTTTGAGGAGTCTACTGCGGACTGGAGCAAAATGGAGAATATAGAAATGATACAGTTTAAAACCATAGTTTAAGTTCTAGTTTATTCCATAGTTGGGTTCCAAACAAATTAAAATAGATGAAAATATATAATTGAATTTATCAGTTTCTTTATGAAAAACATTTGAGCAATTAGAATTTTTCAAGTGAGTGATTTATTTGCAAGTTTTGATTTCCAAAAAAGATGGCTTTAAGTTGTTTGCAGCAGTAGCTTATTAAGTTTTTCTGCATATGTTAGCTAAATATGTTTAAGAACGACGAATATTTAAATATTTGGTGTTTTTTATTTCGTTAAGGTAATCACCAGCATTTGAATATTTTGGAAATGACGGTACCCCTTAACATTGTCCTTCACTTGTGAATTGTTTTAAGAAAAAAAGAAATTGTAGGAGTAATCAGCTCCTGGACAGATTCGCGGCCACAGCCATATCCGTCTTTATTATTCCGTTACCATTCATTACATCCGAAGTAGTGCAATGCTCGCAGCAGGCGTGAGAAAACCCATATTATTAAAGCAACTTGATGTTAACAACGCTATGTACCCAAAATTATGGGGAAAAACCGTAATATAGTACTTATTGGATTCGATCCCGGCCGGAATTGAACCCCCATACCGCATTCACCTCACCGTCTACCTTCAGGCACCTAGGCCAGTAGACCACCACTGCCTGCTCTGAATTGTTTTAAGATGATTTGTAATCTTAGGTTAAGACATAAATACTACGTATCTAAGTAATATATTTTGTAGCGTTTACCTTGAATATTCAGATTCAGAACAACACTTCAATAATTTTTGCACTATGGCAATTAGTGCCATCAAGGCCATTGGCTTTCCTGTTGTAAAAAAGTATGTAAATTAAATAGGTACTCTGTAATTTAGTTTTTTTGCTTTGGATAAATGCTAGAATTAAGTCTTTATGGTGATGTTATTTGAAACGCATGGAAGTTTCTGTATAAACCTATACAAGGGCTCGAAATTCGAAAATGGGTTTTGAACTTTTATAAGTTTTCTGAAACGTATAAGTATCGGTTTCATTTTAAAAAACGTTGAAGGAATTCCATCGTTGAATTCCATTACAAGCATTAGGATGAAAGAAAAATAACAATTGAGCAATTAAAATTAGATATAGATTTATTCATAAAAATATGCGCATGCTTGACACGATTACTACTTTCTCACCATGTTACGTATAGAAACGTAGTAAAGAAAAGAAACAAAATAAGTCATACTTTGAATTGTATTTTTTGTTTTGGATAAATGCCAAAAATAAACCTTTATTGTAATGGCATTGAAAGACATCAAATATTCTATATAATTCCTTACCATTTCTATGTTTGGATAGATGTGTGTGTAAGTTTTACATTACAGTTAGGATTTGCTCTATTAAAAAGTGTAAATTATTTTAGCAATGAAAGGATAAGATTGTCTACAAACCAAGTAGGCTAAAAGTTTATATATTTCTGATATTTTGTAACAAGGGGAGAATGGATGAAAATACGTACGCAGTATCAACAAATTAAAAATAAGAAATTTATAAAAAAATTCTGTACTTAAAAATTTCATCTTTCATAACTAAATAATTTTGTTCGATAGTTTAATTTTACCTGTGCTGAACGTTTCAATGTCAGGTATAACGAATTTACAAAATCTAAATCGCCGATTTCCAGCATAAATGAAGATTTTCCAAAATTTGTCACTAAATTATCTTGGATTACAAACCAAGGAGTTCTCTTGGACTAAAAAATACACTGAAGAAGAATATCCCGCTTATAACTTTGAACAATATATATGTGGGAAACATATGTGTATCTTGAACATAAATATTCCGATGTTTTCATAAGTAAACTTTTGCTAAAAAAGGCAATGATATATATTACTAAACCTTGAAAAGAAAAGTATTGCATTGCTATAATCAGTTTGCACCAATGGACGTTGATTTTTAGTCATGAAAACTACCAAATAATTTGTCTAAAAAATACTAAATAGTTATGACAATTAACCAAATAAATAATGTAGAATCGGAATTTAGATACCTTTGAGCAATAGGGTTACAATTATGTTATGATGGCTTTAGACTAGGACCTAATGTGTAGAATGCCAGATTGTTATTTACAATGAAGAACTTGTATATTTAGCGAGGGATTTTAAGTTAAAAAGCTGTTTAGCTTCTAAACCAATAATATTAATATAATATAGCAGATAATTTTTAATTACAAATTATCAAAGAAATTTGTTTCAATAAATGCAGGCACTTGTGAAGTTTGAATCATCAGGAGAGATTTCACATAGATCCCAGTATCCTCGTGACTCAAAACTAAGCACCTTATAGTAAAGTTTCTATCTATTAAATATTTCCAACATATCCAAAGAAAATATGGATATAGAAATATATAAAAATAGAAAAGTATGTTATAACGAAGATGAACTCCAGTCTGTAGTTATAATTGTTTTTTGTAATCTCGGCACTGCTTTATAACCCCGCCTGATTTTTACAATGACATCCTAGTCACAATGATTTAGCGTCTTTTTGCTTTTTGTAGATGAGAATCAATAAAAAATTGTTTTTTGGTTGCAACATCAATACTACTTATCTTCAATCATGTTTGCTGCGTTATCTTCAAATATTAAGAATAAGTTTTCGCTGTGACACTAAGTTGCTTCGGGGTCATTGGCCTTCTTGTAGCAAAATACTGGGTAAATAAAGTGGGCTTTGTTTAGTTTATATTTTTTGTTTTGGATAAATGCCCAAAATTTTTCACTGCATAATTAAATTTTTTTAACCCATTGTCTTTCCACATATTTATTTTCATGCAGAGTAACTGTGTTCCAGTTTCAGGTAAAAAAGGATATTTTTTTTAAAAACCCTACATACAACTGGTAATAATTCCACGTAACTTTTTCGATGTTAATTAGCAATTAGTTCCTTTTTCTATTCAAATCTGTGTACGTGTGGTCATTAAAAGTGATAACGGAATTGTCAACGATTCAGAACATTTTATGTACTATTCAGTATTCAAGCGGGCGGAGACGAAGTCAAGTTTGTGTGAAAAAGTACGAGCAACGAGCAGAAGTAGTGCTTGAGACCAACAGTTCCAGGTTAATCGTGGCCTTCTGAACATGGGCAAGGTCGTGTGCGTTGTAGCACCTGCTCACGTGCCAAAAACCCGTTTTCCAGAACAAAAACTGGACCTATCGCAATGAGATACCAGTTAGCCTTTTTTTCGTGAATTTAAACAGAAGCATACTGCAACAACAAAGTCGTTTGGGATGGAATGGGACTTCAACCTCAATCAAAAACATTTAAGAAGTGGAAGTACAACAATTTGCATGCTGTGCGTTGTGCGTCTCTCATGCATTAGAATAAACCACTTGCTGCACTAACCCAGTGCTCCATGCGAAAGTTGAAAATCTCATAGAGCTCTGCATGAAAAGAAGGTGTTCGTAGGAGAATGGGCTTGGTGGCAATAAACCGCTTCTATTTGCGAAGAGAGAGACCCAGTGACATACTGAGTTAGAATTTTGTTAAATTTTTATTTAATTAAGTGCAATTCAATTCTTCAGGCATGCGATTTATTTGCATTTTTAGAGAGAGAGACCAAGTATCATACGAGTTAAATTTAATAACATAAAAGTGGATTTTGTAATAGAGAGAATGAGGAGAGACGAGCGAGTACACCTACAGCAGCAAGGTAAGATTAATTTTTTTAATGTCCTTAAAACTTTCTTAAGATTTATTTAAATATATGCATTGCTTATAGTTCTTTTGAATAGTGAAAAGTTTGTGTACTTAACTGTGACTATAGCTTCTGGACCAAAAAATTAGTTTGAACAGTTGAGGTACTTATTACTTGAGGTTTTTCAGAGCCACGACAGGGATACAAATAATAAAGTAGCTTGCACACTGAAATCTTCTTTCTCTTTTTTAACTGAAAATTATCCATCTCTATCCTTTCATTTCCACCTATTATGCATGTACATAATATTTCCGAACACAAAGCGTTCCTAAAGGTAGACATCAGGCGTCAACAAACACCGACTGCTAATATAGTGAGTGACTCTGTTAGATATTTAACAGAATTCGTTATAAAGTAATCTCCCTCTTGCTCCTTATCACCCTCCACTAGCTTCACTACAGGGGCAGCTGCGTAGTCATCGAAGTTGCATCGTTTGTGCGTGAAAAGGAAGGATGGTCGAAAACAAAAAATTACTTTTCGAAATTTATCATTCTTCGATTAAAAAATCAGAACCATAGTCAATCAGTTTTTAAATAGGAATTGAGCACAACTTGAAATATTTACTGAAACCACTGCTTTTTGAGTGCAATTAAAAGCTGCCACTTATAGTAGATCAGCTTCTGAAAAAAAGTCTGAAAGAAGCACTTGCTACTTTGCTGGTTCCACTTTCATTTCAAACACCATTTCAGCTTGCTGGTGTTAATGAAGGTAATTAGGTGAAAAAACTTCCTTCCTCTCAATCACATAAAACAATATGGTATTTTAGTGCACCGCAGTGCTTTTATTTATAAAAGGAAAAATACTTTAAATATCAACTACAAGAAAATTTGTTCTACGTATATTTCCATTTACTAACACAAAAAACTTAAGCTAAGCTGTAAGCTAACACGAAAACTACATACAAAAATGCATGAGTCGTATTGCCCCCGCAAGTCTGAGAAAAAGGTCTGGAGAATTGGGAGAAGAGAACAAAGAAACACGTTTGAGCAGCTAATCTGTTCTCCTTTCCTCTGGACCCCCTTTATGCCCAAACTTTCGTAGGAAAGCTGGACGCTCAAAAAAGATGCAACATTCCTACGCTATCCTAAATGCAACCTAGCGACCTTTGACCTAGCAACAAAGTCAATTTCAACCAAAATATCCTACTTAACCTTAAATCTTATTTTTATTGCTCCTCGCTGACACTGCACATCCTGTTTTCATGAAGATTCCACAGTTTTTCTATGCTGCATCTGCTGCTGCTGTCCGCCAGTCTGGAGCCTGGTAACTCTCACATTCCAGCCCTTGAACTCTCTCCCCTTCCTCAAAAACAATAAACCTTCATAAAAACTTGGATGCATATACTGCAGATAGTGCATCTTACAGATCTCTCTTTCTGTTAGCTAACATAAAGATACATAATCCCTTTTTGTGGGAAAAGGGACGAAGAATTATTGGGGACAGACCCTCTAAATATTTTTATTATAAGGGAGTATTTCCTCCTATATCCAATATAAAATTATACATACCAGCTAGTTGTAAGCTTGTTAAGTACAACGTGAGTATCAACTACATCATCACATCATCCGGACCATGACTAACGTATTAAGTTACGTCATGTTTAATGCGCGTACTTTTGTATATCTAACCAGCTCCTTATAATAGTGGCGTCTTCATTGTATCAGGTTCGCAACTACCTCCGATTTTCTCACATGACATGACAGTACTTTCGTCCACTGTGCCGCTGTAAAAGTTCTCTTTTATCTGCAAACGCATTAGTATGAAGGTCATTGTGTTGTGAATGAATGCTCTGCTAAAAGTAATCTGCAACTGCAGATTATTAACTCATTGAAAAGAGTTAAATGAAATCGTAATATGATCTGACACAAGTACAGATATTGCTTCCTGTCTGGAAAAAATCTTGGCCGGCAGATTTCTCATTGCATAATAATCTCATGTATTTATGCTTGCAATGTGAAGAAAATTAATGAAATGAAAATTTTAAGGAAATCATTCGGTTTATGTTTGATATTGGTGATATCATGTGTGCTCTTTAGCCATTGTAGCTTAAAATTCTCTTAATACTACAATATTCATCTGTGCATCCAGAGGTTATGTATATTAAAATCTGGTTTCAGAAAATAGTTACCAAAGAGAGTTCTATTTTCATTTTCCTCGATGCGACTAGTAGCTTTGTGAAAAATTGCCTTATAAATTTTACCCTACTCATTTAACAAGTTCACACGCATATTTACTGCAAATACTAACAGAGTAGTTAGTATTTTTTGCATTTTGTATCCTTAGTATTCATGAATACAGTTATTTGTTGATGCCTGAGGTAGGACAGTTGGCTTTTCGCTCGAGTCAACTACGAGGTTCTTCTTCTCTCTTTAAAACGTAAAAATAGCTCGTGTGACTATGAGAACAGAACAAAATGCAAGTTGCGCAGTAGGGATTTCAATTTCAGATATTTACATTATATGATTGGAAACTTTTTAACGTAATTAAGTCCTTGGTCTCCCTTTTACCGCCTAAGTGTGCGATTTAAAAAAAATCGTGCATCTGAGTAAGAAAAAAATCGTGCATCTGAGTAAGAAAAAAATCGAATAGAATTTTATTTCCTAACTTTTTATTTTCGTTTAAAGAATCATTTATGATTTGCACTGAGGTAAAGCTATTGCTATTGCTTCAAACAATATGCAAAGCGGCAGCCGTGGAAGCAGAAACGTAATACATAGAAACAAAAACGATAGGCATGAATGCATGCATCCATAATACAAAGTACAGACATAATATACTGTGGAGCAGCGGTTAACTTAAAAAAACTACGTCGCGTGCATCAAATAATAACCATTTCAATTAGATTGATTGTTTTGATTGGCAACTTACGATTAGTATAAATGGGTAATATACGACAGTTTTGCAGTCGTTTATTTAAATAAACTACGTCGCATGCATCAAGTAATAACCGTTTTAATTGGATTGATTGTTTCGCTTATGACACTATAACGATTAGTAGAAATGAGTAAATGAAAGCACATCTTTTCAATATATTATAATTTTGTGTTTGCTTGCTTATTTTGAACAATTTCTGTGATTTTTGTATCAATCTTAGTATATTTACATATGATAAATTAATGAAAAATAATATGATTTATGTAACTTGTCTTGCTTAATGACTTGTGATATGCTTAATGTGATGTATGTTGTTTGCAAATAAACGAGAAATAATAACACTAATAATTTGATTGCAGAAACTTGAGTTCACAGACATTAATCTTATCGTTCGGAAGTTTTCAAAATTTTCAAATGCTCTTGACTTGCTGTATTAATGCTTGTTAGGGCAAATAAATGGCTCTGATAAATAGCTTGAGAAGAAGTGAAGTCTTCTCGAGTAATTTTGAAACATGCGAGATAAATTAACCAACAGTCAATTTATCTCTATCCCCACACAAACAAGTCATCAAGACGCGTATAATTAAAGATCCCTTAAAGAAATTTAACCCCTAGTATTACTGATGAATACATACGATTTTACCGTAACAAAACTGTTTAAGGTTTCAAACCAATAATGTTAGTGTAATGTATCAGAAAAATTGTAAATACGGGCTATCAATGAAATTTGCATCAATTAATGCAGAAACCTGTGAAATTTTACATAAAAATAATATTTCACATCGATCCCAGTTGCTACATGACGATATTCTCAAAGCTAAATATCATGTAGTAAAAATTCCGTATATTAAACATTTGAAAGAAATCCATAGAAAATTAAAAATACGTAATAGCAAAGATGAACTCTACTCTGTAGTTATAACTGTTATTTTGTAAACTTTGCAATAATTTTAATATGTTATCGTTAGTAAAATAATATGTATATCTTATCATATTTCATACTTGTAAATGATTTTACACAGGAGATTTTTTTACGTTGCCATATAATTTTTGATTCATTTTTTTACTTGACACGGTTCACTCAAAAATTACTGTTATAAAAATGTACGCTTTTCCTTTCAAAGTGTCTTATCGTTTATGTATATATCAGAGTACAGACATAAAATTATCGCTGACCCAAAGTGGAACGGATTTTTTAAAAATCTTCACAGAATCGTATTCTTAAAATTTGAATAGTCTTTATTAATATCCGTATCACTGTCGAAATACAAACAAAGCGAGCTTTTTACCACGCTGTGAATTGCTATAACTATTTATTTAGAATTGCAGTTAGTAGCATTAATAGGTAAACAATATTTTAGTGCACTTCAAAACACAAAGTAGGAATATATTTTCCAACTTTTCAAATTAGGCTGACCAAAAATGCTAAGAAGTTCCGTAGTTGAGTTCAGAGGTATATAAATTAAATTGGTCAGTAGTCTTTTTTTCATTTTTTTTGCTTGGATCATTGCCAAAATTAATCCGCTTTAGAAATGCCATTTTAAAGGCAATGCATTTTCTATATAAACCTCCACTATTATTATTACCACATTATTCACAGTAACGGACATGTGGCACCGTAACAGCTGTTTAATACATTAAGTATCATTTTGATTTTTGAATTTGAGGAGAAACTACGAATAAATTAGACCCAACTGATCCCAAATTATTATTATTATTATTATCGTTTATTAAGGATGAAAAATTGCATCTCACACAGTCATTTTACATTGCTGATGCAGCTGAAAATGATACAAGCAATGTACAGTGAATCGAAATAATGACGACTATTTTGCTTTATCCAATCGTTGGGTTCTATGAAAGAATTAAAATGGATGAAAATTAATTATTAAACAAAATAAAAATTAGTTATCAGTTTTTCATGGAAATGGAACATTTGAACAATTCCCCATAATTGCCAATTTTCAAGTAAAGATTATGCTTTATGCCGATTTATTTGCAAGCTTTGATATCCAAACAAGACTACAAAATTGCTGGCAGCAGTACATTATCAAGTTTTACTGGATAATGTACCTGACAAGGATTAGGGATAACGAATGTATCAAAATTATACAGCTTTTGGGTAGGTTCAAAGTCGAAATGAGCATAGTAGCAGATACGAAATGGGTTTCTGTACTTTTATTGAATTCTTGTTTTGGATAAATGCCAAAATTAAATGCTTTATTGCAATGTAATTTGAAAGACATCAAATTTCCTATATAATCCTTCACCGTTTCGATTTTTGGATGGATAAGTATCAGTTTGACACTGCAGTTAGGATTTGTTTTATTAAAATTAGTAAACTATTTTAGCAATGATTAAAATTTTCTAAAATGCAAGTAGGCTATAAGTTTATGATATATTTCTGACATTTTGTAGCAAGTGGAGAATGGATGAAAGGACATACGCAATATAAACATTAAAAAATGTTAAAAATGCAAAAAAGTTCTGTTATTTAAATTGATACCTTATAATCAAATACTTTGTTGAAAGTTTTTCATGTCAGCTAAAACACAAATAAAAGACAAATAAAAATTACACAAATGTTGTCATAAATATAGTTTTTTAAAAATAAAATTGGTTACACATGACATTTAATATGCATATATAATATTGCTTTAAGCACAATAAGCATTAAAATATGAAAATTATAGAAGATACAGATATTAATAAATATTATATGTACGAATAGTTTGAAAGAATATTTTTTCTTTGGGTCACGTGCACCTGTGGAGACAATAAAATGTAACATGAGGGCGGTAATGAGCTATGAAATTAAAAATAAAGCAATTATCTATACAAATCGTCACTGAAATACGCCTTTATTTTTATCCAGCAGTACATTTTAGTTTTATTACGCCATTTCATTTACAACTTTATGTTTTGAAATTAACATTTTAATTTGTTAATCAATTTCCTCTCTGGTTTCTTATACGTGGCAACCTTCTTCTGTATCCAGTCCACAAAATGTGATACCTGAGTATAAATTGGTGGAACAATGTCGTGCTGGCATAACGCTGCAAATAATGAGCAAATAATTAAGTTAATTAATGAATCGCAATAACTTTTTTGTGACTTAAGCATAAATTCATCTCAAATTAACAAAGAATATTTTAAAAACTTACATCTAGAATTACTAACCAAACCAGTCAAATGCCCAGTTCCGTTCACCACCGGAAGTCCATCAACAGCGCAAACCAATCCTGACGGATCGCCCACAAATTTCTGAGCGCAGAACATTTCGTCTGCCACAAACCTCACCGAATATTCATCCCACGCTTCCTTACACTCTGAATCCGCAAGAACCTCAATTTCGATAACAATTGGTATCTGCATCTCTTCCTCCGGATTGAAGCCAGTGGTCATCTGAATTTTTTCTGGCTCCACAAATTTCTCTGGCAACCGACTCGCTTTCAGGTTTTCACTCAAATGAAAAGGCGCATCGATGAAAACAATGGCAATATTATTTTGTGCGGACATCACATCCTCAAAATCATAATCTTCGTGAGTAATCGCTCGCACAGCTCGTCTAAACTGAATTGTCTCAGGTTTCTTGCGGAAGTCCAGTCCTGCCAAAACAAGTGGAGGTTCTAAGGTCTCCGCTTTGAATGGCGCTCCCAAACAGGTGGCTGTGGTGACTCCAACTTGATAGCCTTCCACTTCCACCAGAGATACTATGCAGGACCTTGACTGCAGTGATATCGTCTGCAGCTGGAAGCCGAGTAGTTTGTAGAAGTAAGGTTCTGGACCGGTAAAATTACTGGAGAATGTGGTGTCCACAATTTCTTTCAGGGGGGAATAATATTGGGCTATGCAAATTGAAGCTAAAATATAAAAAATTAAAATGGATGGTCGGAATTCCATAATTTTTTTATGCTTCCTAAATATTTGCACAAATTTTTCGGAAGTATTTGAGTTTGATGCTGACTGGGCAAATATTTGATATGGAGTGAGCTCGACACAACAATTTTTTTTGCATTGGCAAAAGTTTTATGTCGATTTTACATGTGCTAGTGTTCATTGGTCTCGTTTGTGTCGGTGACAATTGAAATATTGCTAATAATTTATTGTAATTATAAAAAAGTTAAATTCCTTCAAGCACTATTTCATTACCTATTCTTGGACAATTTCCGCATGTTATAGAGACGTGATTCATATTTGGCATGTAATTGCCAATTGCAAATACGGAATCAAAGTAGGCGAAGGCTTTCCATTGTTTTATGAAATTTAGTCTTTAGTCACGTCTTAGAGACTATTAAATAATTTCCGCTTTAAGTAGCACCACTCCGAACACGCACACAAACGCCGACAAATAATTTTTATGTGAAGGAAAAGAGGATAATTAAATTATCTGAGATGTGTAACAGCTTTATTGAGTGTTGATACCTGCATGCAAATAAATTAAGAGAGCAGAGCAGACTACCAAATAGCAACTGTTATGGCTTGTACACTTTTTTAAATTAATAATTCGAGTCAGATAATTTACTTGCATTAATTTTTACGGCAAACGACGTGATACCTTTTTTCATGTGAATGATAAAAGTTAACCTTGAAAGATGCACTTTTTAAGCTGTAGGGTAAAGTAGGAAGGATTAGGTACAGGGCAGCTAAGGATAAAAAATTACACTGAAAGGTTTTTGAACTTGTCGCCATACGCAGAAAAACAATTACAACTCGAGCATAGTTGTCTGTCTATTTTCATTTTTCTTTCATTTTCCTTGCATGCGTTTCATTTGCAACCTGAATTTAATTTAAAAAGCACTAATCAAAAATTGTGATGGCGCCAAATTCAAAATTTTGGCGATTCGTTTTTTGGTTGAAAGCACCTGTAATCGTGAAATATTATGAACTGACAAAATCACATTGCTTTACAATGTGAATAGATGATTCGGTAGTGAAATGAAAAAAAAAAATTTTGACCACTGCATTGACATAATTAATTGCTTTAAAATTTAGGTATTCAACCTGTCCAATATCCTTAGGCAAATTTTATTAAATTCGAATTAATAAAATCCATCTTGAAATGCAGCAGCATTTAAAGAGGATCGACCATTGGAGATTTCCAGGAAGAGATTGGTACCCAACCGAAATGCAAAGCAGTCTGCTTCTTTTTTTCACATGCGCATTCTTGCTCTCTCCCGCAGAGCCATAGAGTGTATGGGCATGGTGAGACGAATCCGCGAAAATACGAATTTGCTAAAGAGCTGCCGAACTGTTTTCTGGAGTGGACTGAACTGACTGGTTTGCTAATTGACTCATTGCGCATCTGTTTCTTCAGTTCTGAACAAGTTTAATTTCCGTAGTGATCATAGCTGTGGTATCAATTAAATAACATTCCTTCCTTCCCCGGCTTCGCCCCTCTCGCTCCACGCGCCGCCCAACCCCTCATGTCTGTCAAAGTGGACACGGTCACCAGTCAAATGTTAGCGAACGGCCCTTCAGTTTTGATGGCTTCAGTGAGTAAGTCGCAAGAAAAGTACCTGAGTGCTGAGGCCCTGTTCAGGGGCTGTGTCGTGAACGAGGTTCTGTGCAGGTTCGAGACGAAGAATACTTCTCAGTTTGCCCCTTGGATGCCTTATCATTTCATGAAAGGGATTTGCATCACTCCCCCGAGGGGATTGAGGGTGTCGGCTACCTTCCTTGCGAATCATACAAGTTGTAAGGGGATCTTCAACAGGATCTTGGACAGGTACCAGGCAGCCCGGCTGAGTTTCGTGCGGGAGCTGGAGAGATGGGGGAGACGTGACATGATGATTTTCCGGAGGATCTCCTTCCAGTCGGAGTCGAGGCTCTTGAGTTTGAACATTATCCAGTCGATCAGTTCCGGAGCGAGAGGATGATAGGAGTCGGTCAAAGTCTCGATGCGGGTGGAGGTGGGATGGAAGCCTGCAGTGCTTTAAACACGGCGACGAGGTCCACGTCCTCCAACGCCTCCAGTTGATCGCGAGTGGGTGTAGGAATGGGTGTGGGGAGTGGGTACCCTGTGTGTGGGTAAAGCACCTGTAATCGTGAAATATTATTTACTGAGAAAATTACTCTTTGTTATAGGCGGAGTGAAATGAAGATTCGTTAATAAAATAATTTCCAGCGCACCCTCCCGAAATGCAAAGCAATCACCTTCTATTTATCACCTCACCTTCTACGTGCATTCTTGCTTATTTCCGCAGAGCCATAGAGTGTATGGGCATTGGGAGACGAATTTGCGAAAATGCAAATTAGCTGGGGAGCTGCAGTCCTTTTGTTTGTTGTTGGGTTGGAGTGGATTGACTGGTTTTTTCATTGAGCATCTGCTTCTCCAGTTCCGAACAAGTCTAATCGCTGTAGTGATCGTTTCTGTTGTGGAAATTAATTAACCATCCTAATTCTCATTAATTAATAATTAATCCCATAGTTGATTTCTAGTGGAAAGATAATTTTTTTCTTCGAGGGGAACCAGAGGAAACCATCGTTGGCTGCTGGAGTTGCAGGATCCGTTAGCAATTAAATTTAAAGCAGTGTGAAGTGTGGGCGTGATCTTCTCAATCGACTCATAGGCTTGTCTTTCCTTCACTTAGTTGACGAGGTTCACATCTAATTGTGGTAAAATATGAGAAAATTAATTAATTAATATACTTTTAATTGCTTTAACTTGGTAAATAGTTAGTACTTAATCTCGTACTGTAGTCAGTGGTTGATTTCTAGTAGGAAGGTAATTTTGCTTCTTATTTCTTGTTTGGAAAGAAGTCGTTGGTCGCAATTAAATAGAAAAGGAGAAGTTTGCAAAGGATTGACAATATTCACATTTAATTGGGACGGAGCATCCGAAAATTAATTAATTAATCTATTTTTTATTGCTTAGTTTGGAGTCACCAGTGACTGACAGTCTGGCAAACATCTGGAACCATGAATCCAGCCAATTTCAAAAACTGCATCTTCTGCCACGCCGTCGTTCAAATTAATTACCCAAGAGAATATTTTGACGAAGTCGCATTCCGGAGGAAACTGGAGATCTTCGCTTATCATTGCCTTGCCGATCCGAAGTTGATTCAAGGGAGATGTGACCCAACCACTTTTCCCCTCTGCCTCCGCTGCCAGACACGTGTTGACATCATCGCTCAAAACGATATCGCCTTCCGTTCAGCCTTAGCAATCATCTCAGAACAAGTTGGAAAGATTCAGGAGGATCTGATGAAGCTGGATTACCTGAAAAAAGGAGGTGATGACGCCTTCAAACCCGCCCGTGAGGAGATTTTGGAAAGTGAGTGATTCTATTTCAATCATTCAGTGACACTGTTTCTATTTATTTCGATTAAAATTAAAATTAATTGTTCACGTTTTGGAAATGTTTTAGACTACAAAAAGAAGCTGAATGCAGAGAAGGTAGACGTTAATAGAGAGGTCCCCATCCAAGTGGAGCCGTTGCATCAACAACCGGTCGGAGGCCCTAATTCCGGAGCCAATGGTGGCGTCAATCTCCAAGTGGAAAATGACGCTGAAGCTGGATTAGATGGACAGGACAATGGAGAAGGTGCCGCAAACATCGACAGTGGGGAGGGAAAGCACGGGATTTCCGGATCCCAGGGTGGAGACGGAGGTGGTGTCGAAAATCAGGATGTCATCGTGGACTCTGATGACGAGACTGAAAATCAGTTGCCAACTTTTCCTCGACCTTCGCCCTCCAGCAGTGGGGTCGCTCTTTCAACTGAGGTCACCCTCCAAGTGGAGCCGTTGCCTCCAATACCGGATGTCGAAGAAAGGTCAAATCTTGAGGCCAATACTGGCGTCAATCTCCAAGTGGAAAATGACGCTGAAGCCGGATTAGATGAACAGGACAATGGAGAAGGTGCCACAAACATCGCCAATGCTGATCGAAAGCACGAGACTTCAGGATCTCAGGATGGAGATGGAGGAGGTGTCGAAAATCCAGATGTCATCGTGGACTCTAATGACAAGACTGAAAACCAGTTGCTCACTTCTCATCAACCTTCAACCTCCAGCAGTGGTGTCGCTCTTTCAACTGAGGTCACCCTCCAAGTTGAGCCGCTCCCTCCACCAAAGTATCTCGAAGGAATACAAATTCTTGAAGCCAATGGTGTCGCCAATCTGCAAATTGTAAATGAAGCTGAGACTGGACTGAATGGGCTGGACAATGGAGAATGTGCCACTAACCTGGTCAGTGGGGATGGAAAGCACGAGACTGCAGGATCCCAGGGTGGAGAGGGAGGTGGTGTCGATATTCAGGATGTCTTCCAGAACTCTGATGAGAAGACTGAAAACCAGTTGCCCGCTTCTCGTCGACCTTCTACCTCCAGCAGTGGGGTCGCTCTTTCAACTGAGGTCACCCTCCAAGTTGAGCCGCTCCCTCCACCACCGGATCTCGAAGGAAAGCCAAATCCTGAAGTCAATGGTAGCGCCAATCTCCAAATGGAAAACGAAGCTATCACTGGATTCAATGGGCAGAAAAATGGAAAAGGTTCCACCAGCCTAGAAAGTGGTGATGGAAACAACGAGACTGCAGGATCCCAGGGTGGAGAGGGAGGTGGTGTCGATATTCAGGATGTCTTCCAGAACTCTGATGAGGAGAGTGAAAACCAGTTGCCTACTTCTCCTCAACCTCCGACCTCCAGCAGCGGGGTCGCTCCTTCAACTGAGAAGCGCTCACTTGGTACACGGCGAATTTCCATCAAGCCCAATCCATCCAGCCGTAG
>JAQIXW010002133.1:0-16502 GCA_034700685.1 Willowsia buskii | reverse complement strand
CCGTTCACTCGGCTACATTTCATAATTACTTTTAATGATGAATATTTTTTCAATATAATTCGTTTTATTAAATTAACATATGGCCCGGACCACTCGATCCCAACCCATTTATTTTATTCTTTTCATAGAACTTTAAAAAAGTGGTCTGCATCTGGAAAACTTGTTTTTTCTCCGGTTTTTATTTTATGCTTTTTCACTCCAAACTTCACACATTATTAATTGTTAATTATTATAGCAGTCACAAATGCATTCCCAATCTTTGCAATTTTTACACATCACATACTCAAGCCGCCAATTTATCAAGGACTTTAACAGATTTTTGTCAATTTCGCTCTCATTGGTCTCAAGGAATGCCAACAGCTCTAACTTTGTAACTTCTCTGAGTGGTTTCTCGCTGGCAGGCCCTTTTCCTGTCTGCTTGTTAAAGAGAAGTTGCTTTTCGTCGATTTGGGTTAGGTAAATGCCATTGAAAGTCCTTGCACGTGACAAGCTAACGTAACATTGGCCCTTGGCAAATATTTCACTGCCGATGTATGTAGTTAACGAATCTAAAGATATTCCTTGTGCTGCAAACGAAACAAAGTGAAAATTCAGCCTAACGTACACTAAATGATAATGCATTCATAATCACATCACCAGTTGAACAGAATTTTTTGGTTGCTAGCTATACCTTTATGAATAGTGGTAGAGAAAGAAACTACAAGCGGAATTTGCCTCCGAAATACTTTGCTCTTCTGTTTGTCTCTGCCCTCAAATTCAAACGTCTTTGGTGCAACAATAGTACATCTTTCGTATCCCTCAAAATGACAGTAATGATTAGAGGAAATAAGCCCATCAAATTCCACAAGAACGTACTCTGGAAGATCGCCTTCTGTTAGTTGCTCTCTTCTTAAGCCTGTCCAAACAATATTCCTGACTGTGCCTATATACAGCACAACAAACTATAAATGATAAGTTCAGATTTTATATTTTGCTCTCAGCATTAAAAAATAGTACCCAGTGAGCCATTGCACAGGCCGCCAAGTGGATCTACATTCCATTTTAACATAACCCTGCATCCAATCCCAATAAGAATTGAATGTGAGATTCCTGCGCAATCTCTTATGTCTTGAGGAAGCTTACTGGAAGGAAATGGTCTGCCATAAAAATTACCGGAACCAAACGTATCAAATGCGTTTATGGTGTATAGTCGTACTCCTCTAGCCTTCATCTCATTTAGTCTCGCTTCGTTGTATGCATCTACCATCTTGCAAGTGGGATATAAATGAAGTGATTGTCTGGAACTTGCAAGCATATCACGATAGTTAGCGGCCATAGGCTTTAAAAGTCGTGTAGCTAAGAGCTGAACATCGTCTCTCCTTAAAGTGCCGACGCGCAGTCGTTGAAGTATATGTAACAAAGGATCATTCCCTCTTTGACGCATAATGGTTTTCAACTGAACGAACTCAAAAAGCTCCCATAGATTCTGCTCGTACGACAGCTCGTCTGGCTGCTCAAATATCCAATGCCCGAGGCAAGGTGAAAGCTGGAGCATGTCACCTTTTTGCGTGAAATATCACAGAACAATGCAATTAAATTACAAATATTAAAAGCGAGATTATTTTTTTTAATTAAAATAATGCGAAATTCAAATGTTAAACTCGCCCATAATAATGAAATTTATGTTTCCGAATGGAAAATCGTTTCCCTTTATCTCGGTACACCGGAGATGAATTGACCTCAAGATTTGGTACGAAATCATGCTGAACTCATCCAAGATCGCATAAAACACATTCCGAAAGAGAATTCGCCTGGAATGTAAAGTCTGAGCTCCAAGCCTTATATATTCTCCAAGCTTATGCTTTTCAATACCAAGACTGAATGCTTTGTGAAGAGTAACTCCATTGATGTTTCTGGCAGCAATACCTGAAATTGATATGAAGCAACACCATTAGATATTTAATTATAGGCACAAAGCAAGCCTGTTATAGTTTAGGAAATTTTAAATACCTGTTGGCGCTGCTTTTATTAACGCACAGGAACCGCCTGGTAATTCTTTGTTGATAAGCTCGGTGAGAGCAGCTACCAAGTAACTCTTGCCCACTCCGCCGGAACCATGGACAATTAATCGCATTTTAGAAGACTGCTGGCTTTGGTTTGGTTCGCGCAGGTCCAACCTTATTTGTGCTGCAACTTTATCGTAAATTTCGCGCTGCTCACGTGTTAGACTGCTAACGCGAATTTGGTGATCCTCTTCATTTACTTGGGGCTGTTCAAACACTTCATGAGGTGCCAGTGGAACATCCTCGTACTCCAAGGGATTTTCGCCATGGTTTTCATCAAAGTCTCGGTAATCTCCGTCGATTCTTGGACCAGGTTCTTCCATTCTTTCCAGAAAGTCGGAAATGATACGAATTTGTTCAGGATTGATTATTGGGTCATCCTCGTGTGTTCTAAATCTTCCTCGTACTTCCTCAAAATATTCTCTTAATGTACCGGCTCTGTAGTGTTCTTCTAAATCTGTTTCAGATTCTAGTGGTAGGTGAAGCAATATCATGCTATACAAATACTCGTTGGATTGGGCAAGTGGCTTAAACCGTGGGTATCGAACGATCGCATGACGTTTCCTTTTACGTATTTTCCCTTTGTTGTCTTTAAGAGCCAACTTACGACCTTCTTTTCCCACTGCTAACTCTTCATCCGACTCGTCAGTAACTTCCTGATCCTTGTCTAAATCTTTTGTGGTTGATTTAGGAATATATTTCCACCACGCTGCAAACTCCAGCAGGCAGAGATCGATCAAACTGTCGGGCCGCTTGCAATATCGCTCTACGATATTCATTAGTGTCTTTGGCTCATCTCCAAAAATTGTGTTCCTGTGAACTAGTCGAATTCTCTCATTTGGAGGAAAGAGTGGAAGAAATACAGAAGACCTCGAACTATGACGTAATCTTAAGTGCAAAAGTCGAAAAGCAGCTTCTTGTGCACTTATTTCACGATTTTTTATAAGATTCATTGAAATCTGCTGCGCATGTTTCTGGAATGCCGCACGCCCAGCCCCTTTGAAACTTTTAATTATATTCTTTATTTCCTGTCTCAAAGTCTGAGGTTCCCCTTTGCTCATGTATTTTCCTACATAATACGCAATGGCTCTAGTTCCAGTCACAGCTTGTATGTCCATGTTGCACTTTAGTATCTGTAGGAGCTTGGGATGATAATTGTTTATCATAATTTCTTCTGGTGTTCGTTTAAGTTCCAAAAATCTTCCATGACTCCTAATTATTTCCTCCTCATCTAAGATTCTGGTGGTGTCTGAAGTGCGACGTGGAAATCCAAATCTACATGCGTTATGCTTTTTGAAACATGTACCTCGATGTGCGTGGTTCTGGTATCGTACTACGAGATCTCTATAGTTTACATTAAGTGAGCAGCTAATGTTGTCTTCAATGAATTTTATTCCTTCAGGTGTATTCCATGATGGTGCATTCTCAATCCAGATTAGCATATGAATATGGGGCGACCCGCGACCTATTTGAGAGATATTTGATAATGCTCTTTGGTTCATGGTTCTATTCCTTATTTCACGTACAAATACTCTAGGAGTTGAGAAAGAATCATTGCTTAGCATATATTGACTTTAGTCGGAATCATGGATCATCTTCTAAAATTTTATATGCTAAAGAATGATTCTTTTTCGACTCATAGAATATTTGCACGTGAAATAAGGAATAGAAAGATGAACCAAAGAGCATTATAAAATTATCTCCAACCTTGAAATTCTACTCGGTACGTGTAGTCAACTAATTTTCCACCGAATATATATTCTGACTGATTCTTTAATAACTGCAATGTGACGTTCATTCGTTTGCTGAAGTGACGTGCCGCGGTGGCTGGAAATTCATTGAGCATTTGTCGTCGTTCTTCAAAACTCATTTCTTGAGGACTAGTTGGCAAATTGGCTGCTGGTCCATGTTTCGCCTTGTAGAGTGCTGTTATTGAGTCTAGGGAATTTAAGTCATCATACGAAATGGTTAGAAAGAAGGTCGGGTCTCCTAGTTGCTCTATTGCTCCTAAAACATCCCCAGTAAATTTTTTCCAATAGCTTCCACTCCCCCGAAGAGCTCCCATATATAAATGTATATTGTGAAACCCAGGTAACTGGAAGTCGTTGTTTGCATCGGGCCTTCCATCATTCGCAGCCATATTTCCGCAGATTGCAATTTTTTGCTGTAGAACGTGCGCTTCTACTCGACTGAGCGCATAAAAGAGGTATTCAGTGGAATGAAAATTTTTATTTACTCCCATGATGCGTTGCTGGAAGTAATCCAATGGCGTGATTGGAATTTTACGAACTTCGTTACAACCGTTTACGCCGTAAGGAAGACATCTTATGAAAGAAAGTTCCTCCAGTCGTTTTTCAACGTCAGGGTACATTGGATTTCCCTCCCTTCTTCGCAGATTTACTTCTGGAATCGCATTACGTTCGCTTCTGCAGGCATCAACAAAATGCTGAACAGTTGGGTGATTTGGTTCATCTGCTCTTATTACACAATCCAGCATAAGAGCTTGCTGATGAGTTGGCTGATTAATTTCTAGTACAGGAATTCCTTCGTTGGCCGCAGCATTTTGTTGATTGGGTCGTGCACTGGGACATTGTTCAAATTCCCGTTGACTGTTCTGGCTGGGTAGGTTTTCAGCTTCTCGTAGAAGAGAACAAATGATTGGTCGAATTGTATATGAATACAGTTGTAATTGTTGGTATGGCATGTTAGGATTGAATGGGACAGACGGCGCACATACTTCATGAAGCAAATTGGAGGCTTGTTCCGGTGCATGATCTGAAGTAAAATGAATCACACACGCTGTTCCATTTGGATGAAAATTGCCACGTTCTCCACGAGAATGCGAATCAAAGATGTATAAAGTTGCATTGTGTTTGAGTAGAGCCAAGCAATAAATATTTATTGTAAGAATTGCGTTGTTGTAATCCGACATCAGAAACTCGCGAATAGATGATGAGAGGCGAATTAACTCATCTCCAGGGACCATATCTAATGATCCATGCCATGTTACCTGGAGTGAAACCCGACATGATATTTGTGCGCCATTATAAGAGTCGACAACTCCGTTCAAATCTAAGGCTTCCAGAAAATCTGGATTTTGTTCCGGCCCCTGTCCAACTACGTTTTGCATGGCATTGTTTTGTTGTTGTCGAATTATTGAATAAAATGCATCTCCAGATCTTAGCACGTTATCCAGGAAGTCGGGTGTCCAAACCGAGACAGGTTTTAATAGAGTATGGCAGGCTGCTGATGCTGACATGCCTCCACATTGGGCACCGCCATTTGGAAAAATGGTAGAAGTACCTTGATGGAAATGTGCTCTGAGTATTTCCACATTTTCAGCGATTTGAATATACGTTGCCATTGGTAATTGTCGTACTGGGAGAACCTCAACGTGTTCATCGCAGATAGGTGCCTGCTCCAAATTTTGGTCTGCTTCCTCAAGTCGAGTGGGAGTTAATGGGGTAATAATATATTGAAACTGCTGCTTTTGTGCGTCAGAGAGATCCTTACTGTATGCAGTGGAAGGAGAGCACACACGTTGAATATGTCTTGATAATATATCTGGGGCTGTAGGTCGGCTTATTTGTAGTACACACGCTGTTCCTCGTGCAGCTTTTTTGCCTCTCACTCCTCTTGAGAAGCAGTCAAATAGAAAGATATACTGATTTTCCTTAATAAGTCCCAGAAAAGAATGATTCACTTGCAGCAATGCATGATTAAAACCGGATTCTAAAAAATCTGCTAAGGAGCCATCTAGTCGTTGAATTTCCTTGCCTGGAATCTTATTTAGGTAGCCAGAGTATACGGTTTCAGACACAGAGAAGTGCATGCGGATAGAAGAATAGAATGACACGGGTGACGATAAAAGAGATAAACTGGTATGCTCTGCTCTGCTTAGATTCACGCTTTCAAAGTACTGATCTCCGGTGATAAGAAGGTTGTCCATATCTGTGGATGACCATGATATTATTGGCTGCAAAACTGTGAATGCAATTGCTGTTGCCGCAATACAAACGGATTTATTTCCTTTTTTGAAAACCGCAGATCCCTGATGAATTGTTCCCCGCAATATATGCAAATTATCGTTTATTTTTGTGTATCCAGTAGCAGCTCTATGTATTCCATTTTCTTGTGGATTTTCATTGTTTTCCTCCTCGTTGTTATGAATTTCGTGAATTTGAAAATCTTCTGCAGGCACTTGTTCGTCAATAGTTATGTTTCTATAGAGTGGATTAATAGCCTTCAATGTCTGCAATGCTTGGTAGAGAAGTATGGGGCGGACTTGAAACTCAGCGCTGTGTTTACTGCTCTCTGTGGTTTGATTGACAATAAGAAGGTCTGCCGAATTCTTATTTAAAGGCAATTTTTCAACGACCTCGTCAACAGAAAGGGGGAAGTGAAGACACGATCCTTTAAGAGCGAACTGGCCCTGCCCACGAGAGAGATGATAAATTTTCATGAACGGTTTAATTTGGCTGATTAATCGTGCTTCCACATCATTAATAATTTCCAACGCGGGGCATGGTGGTACTTCCATATTATTGAAGAATGCCATGGCAGGGATTTTTTTCCGATTGAAAATGTCATGACATCTCTTGCATATTATTATCTGCTCACCAGCATGGTATAGTCTGCATCCCATATTTTGGAATTGCTTGATGTTTTCAGTAGTGAAGTTGTAGGATTTTATAGCATCACGATCTTCATAACCCAGTCGCTTGCATATTGGACAAGGAAACGATGGAAAATTCATGATTTTTCTGGCATAGCTGTCAATAGTTTGTTGGAGTAATGGGTCAGTTTCACTTTCTATGTTGGCATTCAAATTGATCTCTGTCAAATTATCACTGTCATTTTCACAGTCTTCTTCATTGTCTTGCTGTTGAGTAATATTGTGACCATGCTCTTGCTGAGGGCCCATACTTCTATCTTGCACATTGGTATGAATGGAGAGGAGACTCAGCTCATTCTCTAAATCGGGTTCATTAGCACTAACACATGAGAGGGCTTGAATTCCCTTCTTTATTCTTTTCAGCAGTCGGGAAGCTTTTTCGGGACTCCTTTCCTAAATATTCGATTTACGAATTCAGAGGTTAACAAAGTAACAGGCATATATTCGAGTACTTTTGGCAATGGAAAATAGAATAATATGAACAATTACATACCTTTCGTTTATTGATTTTCGGGTTTCCCTTTTTTAAAGTGGGATTCTAGAAATTGACACAGAGATTGATCGTTTAATTAAGAATGTTCATGTTTTTCATGCAGAATGTATGTATGCAGGAATGTACGAATGAGTGTCAGACCTTTTGAACTGTTGAGTGGATTACGTTGGTAGTAAGGCTAGGATTTTTTTCCCGAGGAAGAATCCCATTCTAAAATGAGAAGAAATTTAGTAAATAAATAAATTTTATAAAATCGGCTTTCTACGCATTTTTGTGCATTATTTACATTTTGTTTGGAATTCTTCTTGACATTTATTTTACGAAATTTGTCCACTAGTAGATCACACTCTGCATCAAGAATAGCGTCACGTGCTTTCTATTAATTCGGAGAAGCCAGAATATTAAAAGACTGATAGCCAGTAAAAAATTCACATTCACAACTTTCTGTAGATATTGCTTATGTACCTTTTTAAGCTGACGTTTTTTCTTTGCTCTCAAATGTTTCTCCGCAAAATTAACGCTTTTCGTCCCAGCTTCGTTATTCTAACATATACACATGCAAAAACTAAGCTTTAATCAACGAAACATAATGGGTAAATATTTTTTTGCTTATATCTTATCGGTAACGTTACCTGCAAATGTTGTTTCCAAATCTTATGAACGAATCTTCTTTCGTCTAGCGTAGACTTTTGATTAGTTAACTTTTGTACTGCACGTCCAAACAACGAAGCAGGATGCTTAACATGTAAATTTTCTTTTTTAACTCGATGCGTTTGTCGTAAAACAGTGAGTATGTCAAGCTCAGTATATGAGCTTAATTTCTCTGGAACACTCATTTCAAATCCAAAAACACAATAATATAATTCACAAGTTTGATGTATGATTTATGTGCAAAAGATGAAGAAATTGTCATGTGTTTTATAATTTTTATGACAGTTTAAAGGAAACTACAATTTTCATGCGTTATGTTAAATCCAAGCTCAATTTGAATTTGGACTGGATGGAAGTAATGTTTTAAGACAAAATCTTGCAATAGACTTATAGACTAGCTGATATGCAAAATACTCTTATTGAAAAGAAGCTTTACATACTTATCGGTAATGTGGTTCAGTTGCTGGAATGGTAAAATTGCAAGTTGAAACCATTCATAATTGTCATTTTAGGTGTATATCTAAAGAATGCGGAATATATTGTGTTGACTGCAATAACAAGCACATTTAAACCGATTGCACTGAAAGTATGATCTACCAGACAAACTCTCTAAAGAATAGAGATTGTTTTATGAGATGCTGTTAAAGATATATGTATATGAAGATTTCCAAAATGTTATGCAACATATAGGCAAGACAGGGTAACGTCCGCTGAATTTATTGCGTTTCGTAATCAATAAACGCAATTAGAGTAGCAATGCATTGGACAACCTAAGCAGCGACAAAACAATAATTTTTTGAAGAGCACAAGGTATGCACTTCTAAGAGAGTATGGATTATATAATTTTTATTACAGTTGGGGTTCTTATCTTAATGGATTGTTCATGACTCATCAATACATGAAGGATTTGGGATGCATGATACAAATATTACTAAAATCCGTAGACTGAACTTCGGAACTGAACTCATCAGACTGACTTTTTAAATACTTGCGATTTAAGCAAATAAAGCCCATGGAAGAAATTATTGTTTATAATTGTACAGAGTCATGTTGATAAGTCATTATGATCAGAGTTTTACTTTGTGTCAAATAGTTGGAAAGCATGCACACGTTTAAATGCAAATTATGCATGTTGATGCGTTTGTACAAAAAATACAAGGTATGCTGGTCGGTGTTAGACACACAAAGTTTTTTAATCGCTACCCCTTCCCATTGTTGCGTTCAAAACACGAGGGGTCTGAATTTGATAAACGAAGTGTTAAGTTACCAAGAAGCTATAGTTCATCGCAAAGTTAGACCGAGTATTATGGGCGAGTGGAAGAACAATGACCAGGAATTCCTTAAGAATATCAGGGAGGTATTCTGCTAAATGCGGTTGTGTGACATAGAGGAACACTTGAGCTTCATGTTGTCGCCACGTTCTCAACGGTTGCATGAGAAATATGAAAGTAGGATAAAGGTTCTAAGAAAATTGAAATGCATTGATGATGAAAATCTAGTCCAATTGAAAGGTCGCCTGGCGTGCGAAATGGGAAACCAAAATGAGTTAATGGCTACAGAAATGATTCTCCACAATGTTTTAGCAGATGCCCCTCCAGAAGAAGTTGCTACCCTTTTACCATGCATAGTGTTTGAGGTCAAGAAGAACCTACATTAAAGCAGGCTAGAGTACTTAAAGAGCGTGTCGCAACCGTGAAGGAAATAGCTAGGTCCATTGGTGAAGCACAAAGAGAATTCGGCATGAAGGAGCCTGCGGACCAATTTGTGAATCAATTTAAATTTGGACTTGTGGAGGTCGTGTATGAATGGGCGTGTGGAAAAGAGTTCTTTGAGATCATGAAACTTACAGACGTTCAGAAAGGGCTCATTGTGACAACAATGCAAGGGCTAGGGAAACCCCCGGAGAACACAGAGCCCTAAACTCACTCTTTAAAAGTTATGATTGTTTCCATGGTATTCCAGCAATAAAATATGCCGCATAATTATTAAGTCATTATCACTTATGCTGATTAGGAATCGTAAAGAATTTGGAAATCATGAGTGTATTTCTGTGAATAGCGGAGAGTTTATATAATTTAAAAACAAAATAAGTGGTTTTGAATCACGCTGAATCTGTTTATGAAAAAATTGGAACTCTACAATGGCTATTTCTATGCTTTGAGTACAAAAAATTGGTGTTACAAAATGAAAATTAAAAATTTCTCGATGGATCCATGATAAGCGTCCAAAAAAACGTCGATTTTGTCATTGGACCGAATCACAAAAATGTAAATTTAAAGGAGTTTGAGCTTGTCATTGGTTTTCAAAGTGCTGCTGAATACATAACAGACCATCTTTAAGGCATGTGGGTGCACTTACGTGCACCCAAATGCGCTGTTGCTATATGACCCATTACTGTACCGTCACCGGTAACAGTAAAGGGTGGTCCGAGTGGTCTGCAAAAATACCTGGTCACACGCACAATATTTTTTTCACATTACCTATTTTTGTGCTGAAATTATTGAGCCAGGTTGAAACCTGTTTCAGAAAGAAAATTTAAACCAAACCATTCATTGAAACGTTGGATATTGAAAGGATTGAGAATTCTAATTCTGTGACAAATTCTCGTTAAATATTAGAATAAAGCATACCTACTAATTCCAAATGTCATACTGTTTATTTTTACATTGGTCAATTTTAAGGGCTCCAGATATCCAAAATATTATACATAGGTACATAATACCTTTTTGTGCATAGGTACCTAATTCTTGCGTTCTTGCTTCCCTGTGACCGAAATACATTTAAAACCCTTTAAAACGTAGTATTTAGATTTAAGGGGTTAGAATTTGTTAAATCCCTCGACAAAGTGACAGGGTGGTGCAAGAATTTCCTGGTCTACTTTTAAGTGGATGGGTTCAAAAATATGGTTTGTAAAGCTTTTAGAACCACAGTACATAAAGCAGAAGCACATAAATTTTGTCAATATCGTTTTACCAGTCTCTCGGGAACATTTGGTTAGCTAACTTTTAAACTTACAATATTTTCTGTCGTCTATTCCCTCCAATTTTGTGTAAGTCATTAAACTGTATTAAATAAATACTGTAATGTTACTGCCCGATTCGATAACTTACTTGAAATTATATGTTTTTTTTAAATGTTTAATGTTGAGCATTATAAAAGGTTTGTGTATTTTTCCTTATTTTTACAGAGAACCATGTCTTCCACGAAGGACGCCCAGATAATGATCAACGCTGGAAGCAGGTCTGTGGAAGACACCAAAACTGTGATGTTGAATAAGGCAAAAGGGACAAAAAAGGAATTTATGGATTTCCTCCGCTACTATGAGGAAAATAAGGAGACAGAATTCAGTGAATTCAACAAGGACGAAATCCAGGCAGTTAAGAAGCTGGAGGAAATGTGGGGAAATATTGGGAGGGAAACTGAGCTCAGCTACTATTTCGAGATGAAGAACTGGCATACAATTTTGAACGGTCCTTTGATGAGGTGCGAAGTGTGGAACACGTATGTCAACAACTTTTTGGACTGGAGGGTCGTCGCTCAGATGATGTTCCAACGGCATGGAATGGTCTATGGTGGAGGGCAGATGATGCGACAGTTTATGTGAGGCTTTGTTGGTTGTGCATGTTTAAGTGAAATGTTTAACTGCTCGGCAATATCATTGAAAAAACTAATTATGATTAAAATTATGCTAATTTTATATTTAATTCTGTTTATAATTGATATTTTGCCTACACCGTACATTTAAGTAATAAATTGTTCAAGAAACTTCTTAAAGTAAAATATTTCGTATCTCATCAGCGCAATCCTGTCATCCTGTAATAGTATCAAAATATCCAGAGATTGGATTAATGACGATACGATCACATAATTAATCAAGTAATCATCACTTCATGTTTCATTTCACGTTGTAGCACCTACACCACATATCATAATTATCACTTGACATTACATTTAATTACATTTATTTTTTAACAGTTTACTACTAATAAAAATGCTGACATAGCACCAGCTATGAATTCATTCATTGTTTTGACTCTCTCGGTGTGTCAGATGTGAAGTCTCTTAACTTCTTAACTTAAGGTCTTTCATCAATTTAAAGTTGCTCCTGAGAGTATCATTCAGACCACTACTTCTGTCCCTCGGGAGACACTCCAACGTAGGCTGACGGTTCCCAATGGACGACGTAAGAGATAGAACTTCCATCAGTCTTCGGGAAAGTGCTTTCAAGATTGGCGTCCAGTCTATCCACTTTGATCGTTTTTTTGTTGTACATCGTTACGACAACCACCTCTTCAATAATAGCTTCTTTGCAGAGCCTTTGGAAGGATTCAAGATCCAGAGTTTGTCTTCATATGTTGGTCATCAGAGTCAGTACTGCACTGTTTCGGTCTGTAAAACTTTCCAAACCGACTCAACGTTAATTAACAAGCCTCCTGCTGCTCGGCTGTCCTGCTCCTGCTGTCGGATGGAGTTTTGAAATCCAGGCCTGAGAATGAGCCTTCATTGAGCGAAGTCAACTTTTTGTATGGTGCATTCCTCTGGGAGCCTGTGGGTGGTGAACAATTGGTTTCCCGTACGATCCAATAGCCTCTCGTTGTGATGCAACCAAGGTGTTTATCTTCCACTCCTCGTCCACTACTGGTTCACTACGAATCGTGTAGAGACGGGGGCTCTTCTTTAAGGCGTAGTAGTTTTTAATGACTGAGACATTCGTGGTGGTAGGAGTTGGCTCCACAGTCTTTCGAAATGTTGCTGACGGCCTGGTGAAGACGTAGTCCGTGGTTTTTCCAGCCTGTAAAGTCCAAAACTGGGCAGGCGATGGCATCCCTCGAGGAGAACCGCCACGACTTCCCCTGTCACTTCCACTGTTACTTCTGTTCCCACTTCCTTGACCATTTCCCGATTTTGTCACTGTGAATATTAATAAAATAAAGCAACATTGAAATCGTGTGCACACTTTGGTAAAAACGTGAAATTAGTGGCCGAGTCTGTCCCACAATACTACAATCAACTCGATTGCTTTTAACTTTATTGTGAAAATAAATTGTTAATAATTGTCAATGTCCTTTTAACCTTTTCGAAATCTGCAACTTCAACTTCAGTTTAGGACAATTCAATTACACGAATCAAATTATACTTTGACTTTGCGTCACTCCACGAATTTAATAATCCACTTTTCGTTTAGGTCACTCCTAAATCACGGAATAAATTGTGACTCCATCGATGACTAAATTATCAGTCAGAAATTAGCTAATTGTAGCAAGCTTCTTGAACAATTCTTCCAACTAAATCCACTACTCTACTCAAACAAGATGGCCACTATGTCAGATCCAAGTCTAAACTTGTTTTATATATATTTTTTATCTTTTCCAGATGTGATGCAATCTATTGAAGTAATGGTAAGAAATAGTAGTAGTCTGGCTAACAAACAAACGATTATAGTTTATGTTTGTGCATGATCTATCAAGGTATTAATTAATATTATTACCAGAGCAATTTCCTAGGTATCGAAGGAAGCCGTGGGTAATAGTAATATTTATGTCTTAGGTGATATTTGTGAATGCTTTGAAGGCATTCTCAAACTTTCACCGATCAAAAGAAGACATAATGCCAGACTAGATATGACGATACACAAAATGAAACGTTAAATAACGGCACATACCGTTTCGTCACCCAAAAACTCCGGATTCGTCACCCATTTTTTACGGTTTTGGCTCTCAAGTCTCTAAAGTCTATTGTGTATATTTAGGCTCGGTTGTATATTCAAGTTTGATGACTTGACTAAACGGTTCCGGGCATTATTCTTTTTTCTTCATTTTATATCTATATGATAAGTTAATGAGAAATGTTTTAGTGGCTACGTGTAAAGCGTTGTTCACTAAATTGACTGACTAATTGTAAGTTTCAATCAGTCCCAGAAAAAATTTGCCTTATAGAACGGTATTTGTACAAAATATCATAACTATGTTTATAGCGTGAGTGCTAGAATATAAGCAGGCAAAATCAAATCAATATTTTACCTATCTTGTTATTATAAAAACTTAATTTTCAAGTCTGAAGATGTTTAAGTGGGCAAATGAGTTAGAAGTTACGATAGAAAGTTAAGAGGGCAGTTTATGATGCGGCAGTTTATGTGAATTTTAAATTTTAAAATGAGTGAGGTTATTTATGTGGAACGTTTTGTGTGTGCTTCTTTGATGACATTTTTACAACTTGTTCGGCAGTGTATGTTTGACATTAGTCATGAAATTTATTTTGGGATTGTCACTTACGTTAGAAAGAACAATAATTAAGTATGAACATGATATTTACGAATGAATTAACGCATATCCTGTCAAGACCAAACCAGCATTCAAGCAGAGCACATTTTAAAAGTAATTAATTACACTCTAGTCAAAACTTAATTTCCCTAAACATGATTTTCCAATAAATTTATTCCGCAGTTTACTAATGCCTACTTGGAACATCATCTAATTTCCTATATCCTTTAGAAATTATATAACTGGAAACTGTAAGCAATTTTAATTTGTAAGGATTGCGTAAATGCCCAAGGAGTAGGTAACTTACATAAGGAGCTCTGTAACCTTTAAATATTTCCACATTTCTGTTGTATTTTAAGCACTAGATGTTATCAAAATATTTAACAAAACTACCGTAAGCATTGAATATTTATCTCCTGGAACGGTTTTCTTGTGTATTCTGTGATTATAATTTACAAAGTTACGTATTAATTTTATACCTTAAGACGGGGCCAAATAAAAATTGTAAAATTCCAAACCATTATGCGTAGGCCAACAAGTCACATTGAAGTGTGAGTTCATACTTTATTCAAGTTAGGATTTTCGATTGAAATAAAAGTTTCATTCAAGATTTGTCATGCTACTTTCCAGAAATTTCGTAAAATATATCAAATCCGCTTTACAAGCACATAATGTAACGGTCGGTTCTATATACAAGTTTGATGACTTGACTAAACGGTTCCGGGTAGTTGGCAGGATTTGGGGGAGAATTGGTCTGTATGTGAGGTTCATTTTGTTGCTTCTCACTGCTGCAATTTGTGGGTTTCGAATTGTATACCCAAATCTGTCCGAAAATTCTACAAAAGATGAACATCTCGCCTTAGTGAACAAATTCATACTTATAGTGTTGATTTATGCATGTCTTCTAGCAGGAGAGGAATTAAGAATTCGGGCAAAATTTCCGAAGGAACTTGTGACGTTTTTAAATGGGGCGATTGAATTTGAGGAAAAATTTGCGAAAGGTAAAGGGCACACATTTTAAAATTTTAAATATTTGATAATATTTGATATTAATATTTGTAAAAATTTTCTAGATATGCAATTTGATACCAAAATAATAATTAAATTGGCTAAGTTGACATGTCAAGTAACGTCATTCATTTGCAAATTCATATTTCCTATTAGTATGGGCATTGGCAGTGTTTTGAATCCATCATTACCTATAAATCTGTTAGGGCTTGTCTTCAATTCGCTGACTTTCAAGGACACTTGTTTCAACAGAGAAATGCAAATTCTTGCAAAAATCTTAATATTTATCGTTAGTACTTTATTTTGGGATATTATCGCAATACAAGGGTATCGTATGGTTGCAGAAATATTGATTGGTACTTTGACACTTTCTTTTAGTCAACAAGTTGCTCACAGGTATTTTAAAATATGATAACTTGTTTAATTTTTTGTCGTTTAAAAATATTTTAATGACATTTTTCTTATTTTGATTTATAGAAAACTTGGAATACTTCTCGCATCAAATCAAATGATTACATTTGAAAATATTACGAATGAAGTATTTATGTACCGGTTATTTGAATTGATAGTCAAACAGTTCAACATTGCCATGAGAACTGTCCTTTTTTGCATTTCTTATGGGATGTGGCATCGTTCAAACTATTTCAGCGTTTATGCTAATCTGCAAATTGTCAGATGAAGAGTCAAATATTCCATTGCCACTTTGTGTATTCTTCTTTGCAGCATGTATTCAAGGAACTTTGGTAATCCTGGTGATTTACGGGTTTGCTGGGGAGTTTCATCAGGAGTCTGTGAAGTCTTTAAATAAATTGGATAAATTGGTAAAATTAAAATCAAAATCGTGTTGGGGAAAAGAAAGGAAAATGTTGAAAGGGTACTTGAAGTCATTTAGAGTAGCAAGAATAAATCTGGGTTTCTCAAATTTTCTAGAGAAGTTGACGACATTGGTATTTGAAATGTTTTGTATGGATAGACTAATCGATATGTTGCTACTAAGAAAATAAAAGGCTACCGTCTATTAATAAATTCGATGAGCAAGAAAACGAGCAAGTTTCCCTTTATTGGAATTCGCTTTCTTTTATTGACTCCAAGTTATTTTTATCTTTTACTTATTTTGCTGATTTATTTGAAAATAATTATAAACTCTGATTCACGCCTAAGATACAAAAATTTTGATTGAGTTAGAATAGGCTTTACTGACAAGAATATGCGACGAAAGATAGCACGAAGATGAAAAATATCAAATCTGATAGAATTTTTCACGTAGAATCTACTAACAATAATCTTCACCCCGAATGAGCAAATCTGATGGCCACAGCAAGCAATAAAAGTTGCTTTATTGCTCTATTGACTAACTTTTATTGCTTGCTGTG
>JAQIXW010002132.1:0-16508 GCA_034700685.1 Willowsia buskii | reverse complement strand
CCGCCGCCAAGTGGACAACCGATTGTTTCCAATGCGCTGTCTTCGCAGTGATGTCAGCGCCCTTCTCAATCAAGAGAATCGCCACCTCTACAAAATTCGTTTCCGCTCTGGTGGCACACATGAGTGGAGTCCACCCACCTCCGTTCCTCCCATCGACATCCACCCTTTTTGAGAGGAAGAACTTCACCGCCTCCACATTCCCCTCAGCGGCTGCCCAGTGGAGACCAGAGTTCCCCTCCCAATCTGTCGCGCGGGGGTCGGCCGCTTTAGCGACAAGCAATTCCGCCACAGCCACAAAATTTGCTTTGCACATTGTGGCAAACATGAGTGGAGTGGCGCCTTCCCCATCCCTCCAGTCAGCGTCCACTCCATTCCTGATGAAGTACTGGAGTGCCTCCAGATAACCCACTTCCGCAGCAACATGAATCGCTGAACAACGCGTCGTCTTTGTAACAGCACCGCGCTTCACGAGTGCCTCTAAAGTCTCCACAGGTCTCTGGAACTCAGTTGCCACCATGAGAACATTTCTTCCGTCGTTGTCCTGCGCATTCAACTTCGCCCCCTTTTTCGAGAAGAGGTCGGCAACCGCCAGGAATTTTCCCTGGGGACAAAGAGCCGCTGCTGCCATGAGTGGCGTTCCACCGCAAATATCTTTTGAGTCCACCTCCACTCCTTCCAAATAGGAGATTGCCTCCAGGTTCCCTGCCTTCGCTGCGATATGAAGAATGGATTCCCCAAATTTCTCTACTCGTCGATAATCAGCACCACCCTCCACCAATTTCTCCAGCATCTCCCGCAAGGCTCCCAGTCTTGTCGCTTTGAAAATATCCATATCTCGCTTCACTTATCTGTATCGGGGCTTCACTTGAGACACGGAGCTTTTCGATAAGGCTATTGAACAAATAATTTGCTTAGATTTCAACCGTTTAGCGGATAAAAAGAGGAGAAGGATTTGTTTTCTTGCCAATAAAACGCACTCATTGGAACCCATTGTGTTCTCCAATTCAAATATTAATTGCGCTTTGTTCTTACCCATTCTTCTTTTTTTTTTTAGCAAGAAGCCGAAACCTTCCAGGAATTCTTTTGGCATGTCGAGGACAAGAAAAGCATATGAAACGAAATGCTGATGATGACTGTTAAAACTTTAATTGTTGCCAGAGCGTCAAGTGCTAAGATAAGAAATCGTTTGATAGATGGGATTGCAGATCTGAAATTTTAGTTTTCCTTTGATGAATTCTTAATAAATAAAAATAAGACTAATGATTTATTTCTTTATTGGAGATTTTGATGAGTTTATTTATTCATTTTTTCTTCCAGATCAAAAATTACACCACTTCATATTATTTTCTTTGCATTGCATCATCCATCATACTTCCACCATTCATTAATTAGTTTCGCTAATAAATTTGCTATTTACGTTTAACTAATTTCTAACTTCAAATAATGCAACAATTTATTATTTTGTATAAATAACATCTCAACTCATATAACTGCATCCTTAAAAAACTGATAGATTCGTGGCAATTTTGGCATCCGGATTTTAAGGTAAAAAATAAGCTATTTTGGTAAATACATTCGTAAACAATTTACAAAGTACAAAGTGAATGTTAATTATGATAAATCTTGCTCTTAATATTTGTTAGCGTAACAATTATTTTTAAACGCACTCCAATCATGACTACGGAAAAAACTGTGGGATACCTGGACTTAATATGGTTATGCTTATTAACTGCAACATAATAAATATATTTAAGATTAAAGACTTCATATACGTCTGCGTTGAATATATTTACGTAAATTTAAATTCTAATAATGTGATTTAACTAAATGCAAGGAATTTGTCCTAACTAAACTGATTGACTGATTGACGCAATACATTAGGTCAATTTTACTGTACTTAAATTTACACTTTGAGAAAAAGTTATATTTTACAGAATGTACCAAAAAATTCCACTAAAATATTGCTATGCCCTAAAAGCCATTGCAATGGCTTACGTGCAAATGTAATGTGAAATCATCATTTATAAGAATAGCAATATTTTGATCCGTCATAACATGTTAATCCATCCTTTGTAATTACTTAACAAGATTTTATTACTTATCATTTAGTAAAACTAGTTATTTATAAAATAAACTTCTGTTATTATTATATATAGTTTAATTCTTATATTGCCCGGGTCATTGAACCATTCAACACCATACAAATTCTAATTTATATGTTGACTAAGCACACAAAGTTTGGTAGGGAAAGCATTTCTACTTGAAAATCAAAAGAATTTATGCATAAAAACACATTTCTAAGCTGGCTAGATGAAATTTCCTTTTCCACCAAAAATTCGTGCTTCAACATTTCTTTTTACTTTTTCATTTATAAGTGCTGCCGTCATTAAGATAAGGCTTCATGCTCGTGCACCTTGTTTTGATAACAATTGTTATTGCAAATGTCTTGGTCAGTCTTATAATCCGGATTCTAACAAATCCAGCAATTCTTTAGTCCCACCAATGAACTAACGTTGGACTGATGTACGTAATTTAATTAAATATTCTTTTCTCATTCTTTTACAGATGAGACGTTTACTCCTACTAGTACATGTTAGTATAAGAGTTTGTACCTGTAAGAGTAAGTATAAGATATTTTTATAACTCTAAAGGTATTTCGGTAAAAACATATTTGCTGTAAAAACATCTACTGAAATCTAGTCTCCATAAGTTTAGTATTTAAGTCATTTTTTGAGAATAGAGAATCAGCCACTTTTACACAAATAATAATTTTATGCTTTTTATGTTTTGACGTATATTCTACGCATAAATATTGACCTGATCCAGATCAATGACTAACTGCCTTATTAACTGCTGCATAATAAATATACATGTATTTACTTCATATATGCGTCTACATTACATATATTAACATTTAAATTCACGAAATGAAATTTAGATAAATGCCAAAATGTGCGCTAACTAAATTGATTGACGCAATACATTAGGTCAATTACACTGTAATGTAGTTACGCACACATACAAAATATTGCGCACATATATTTTCATGCAATGTAACAAAAGAAGGAGTACAAATTCCGCCAAAATATTGCTATGCCCTGTAAGATATTAAAATAGTTTAGGCCCTAGTTTAGTAGTTTTTATTTATATCTTGGAATTAGCTCATTTGGGATGACCGAAATGGTCAAGTGTATAGAGGCCATGACAAAAAAATCCAGCCGTGGGGCAACATAAAATATATTGTTATGCGTATATATCAGTTACGTTATTTATTTAATTAATAACGTCACGCATAGTGACCTAATACATTTAATTTTGTCATAATGACAACAAATATTTCTAGTGCAAAATATTAAATAATGACACATAGTATCAGATGTTCAAAAATCTTGAACTTAAATAGGCATTTATCGATCTTAAAACTTGACATTGGGTTCAGCTGGGTATTACTAAAACCCACACCTAGCCCACCCCTTTTTATTTGCAACAACACAGAGATAACTAAAATATGCAGTAATTTGGACATCTTGACAAGTAAGTCGACAGAAAAAGGTATATATGGCAGGCTAGCCTTTCACAAGAGAAAGTACCAATTAGAGGTATGGTATACCAGAATTCTTGCTTTTGTGCAAATATATTTTAATTATAAAACCCGGGGTTTTTATTGATTTGCTGGGGTAAGCTCCTTCGGTATCACGGGAAAATCGAATGGAACCGTGTGGCAGCAAAAAAAAGGATAATTGTTTACTCGTAAAGGCAGACAAATACATTTTGTTTGTTACTTTGTTACATAAGGAACGCTACTGGTATTGTTTTGTATGCGTTTCAAGTGTCATTTTTAAAATAAGACAAAAATTGTACAAAATAAAACTGTCGTGGTATTTAAATTCTAAATCATGGTAATAAAGTCTTAATACATTGCGTTCATACAAATATCAGTGTCATATTCTTCATGTTTTCATAATTCCGTATCAAATTCACTCTTAGGTGCTTCACAAATTTCCAAAATAAATGGCTCCTGTTACATATTGTTTCTGTGTGATATAAGTGAACTGCCATAGTCTCCTCAGTCTCTATTCCCAACTGATATGGATTAATACAAGATATAGAAAAAGGCAAATCGACCAGGAGTATAAAGAGCTAGAGATATGTAAAATGGCCAAAGTAGGCATGCCATTTCGAAGTCTGTCTGCAGAGAATCTCGTGGAGAACAGAATGGACCTAATCTAGTGGAGTCGGAAATTGCGGGGGAGTAAACCGTGTGCCAGCCTATTAATTTGAAACTTTTGTGCGTTCACAAAGCAAGCATAAGGCAAATACATTTTGCTCTTATAGTTTATTATATAAATACTGCAGCCGTTTGAAAGTTTGCAGTATTACATTATCGTTTAAATATTTTATACACACGAGAGTGAATTTATAAACTTTCTTTCTGTTGTCACAACTAATGAACAAGATAATCCAAATTCAATTTCAGATGTTAACTTCTCAAACGACTGCTGATATCAAAACTCTTTTACGGATTAAATCAAACGCGATGAAATAATTGCAAATGTGTAATCGGTTCCACAGTTCTCATTAAGTATTAACTAATCACATGAGTAAGTTTATTCTTATTCTAAATTTGAAACCTAAAAATGCCTAAGAAATAAAGGCTTTCTTATATAACACACTTAAGAGAAATAAAAATGGTTAATATACGTTTATAATTCTCTTAAGACATTTAAAGGTGCAAATTGCGTTTGTCAATTAACCATTCCCTTAATACAAAAAGCATTTGTAGTTTTTATGGATTTATTGGAGTTAGCTCATTTGGAATTACTGGAAACGTTAAGATAAGTGCTAAGTGACCACGACAATGGAAATTCGTCGGGAATCGTATCGTGGTAGCAAAAAAATTTATGATTATCGTAAAGAATGACAGGCAAATACATTTTGCTTGTTACTCTGCTACTCTCAGAACACTAAAGGTATTTGTTAGTTGGTTAACAATAATTTGTAAACACTAATGCAGCTACATATATGCCTCATATAATCAGTCCCTCATATAATCTATACCAATACAAAATCCAACATTTTCAGGCCAATCTACAAACTAACATTGGGCAAATGCGTGTAAGCTAACAAATTATTTTCTTCTCATTCCTTCACAGATGAGATCGACAAACTGCTTCTCCCGAACATTCTAATCTCCATACCTTCATGGACCCAAGAAACGGGATAAATCATTAACAAGTCGGGATTCAATTTGGATCTTGACTTCTCCTATGTATTCTCAAATAGTAAACTTTCTTGGGGTTGTCGCAACTATTGAACAGGACAATCTAAATTCATGCGCGAGTATTTTTTTCTAATGATTACTTTTCAATCGATTTTGCAAATCTCAGAACTCCTTTTACGATTAACACAAATTTTACTATAGCGATTTGGATATCTTTATAAGTTTTAAAATGGCTTTTATCCCGTTGCAGTTCTAATACATTATCCTTCTCGTACTGCAATTCTTTCTAGAGTACAATACTGCTTATTTGACAGCCTTACAATATATTCAGTGGATGAAAATTATGCCTTTCGCAATAACTAATCCGGTTGATAACAATCACGTTTTTTTATGAAACACGTCACCGATTACATCGTCAGTGACGCCAATATTCACTTCATTCTTAGCGTTCTATTCAACTAATTGGCCTGATGTATTCACAGTCTAATTGGGGGAAAATTGGATTTAATGTTTACACAAAATCTTTTAAAACTACGCTTTGAATACAATAAAACATTATCTGCATGTGAGCCAAAAAGTTTCAGCTTCTTTTTCTGCTAATAAATTATGAAACGAAAAAAAACTACACCTTAATTTCATATAAATTCGTCCTGAATGCATCCTGAACTATGGACCGGCATCGGTCCAAATCCTGATAGATTTTAGAGACAAAGCCATCCTTTTGTTTCCCCGTGTCCTGGCCCTTAAACTAGTTTAAAGTTTTTTGCTTGAATGTGACTGAAATCAAGAAAAAACAGAGCTTGACTTTTTTATCTTGACTTGACTTGACAATCTATGTACATTCGCAGATTTTTTCAGCTGCGTTCGCAAGAATTTCATATACAGATAGTGACTTACAAAGCTAAGGATTTGCATCAGTTGTTATTACGACAGTGACCCAGAAACAAGGCAGAAATGTGTACAGAAGCAGCATTCGGGATTCCATTTCGACTAGTAGCCGAGCAGTTTTGAAATTTAAACTCAGATTTAAGATACACGGTTGATATCCGGGATGACGATGAACACCTGACGAATTTTTGCTTCAAATATTTTTAGAGAGTTCAGAAAAGAGTTCAAAATATCTGTTAGTTATCGATCAAAACGCAATATTTTTTTTCGTGTGCTCACATTTTTACCGAATGAGATTTAAAAACTTCACAAAAACGTTAGAGAGCAAAAATTTACAACTCTACCTGCAAATTTCGTTTCCGGATGTTCCCTAATCTTCTAAATATCAAAATTTCGCACTACTGTAAATAATTATAAAAATTTCCACTCTTTTCTAATTTTTTGTTAGCTGGATGAGCCATATCGGCCCTACGCAACTGAGGAGTGCCGCCAGCAAACTAAAAGTAAAAAGCTCTTAATACTCTCCATACGCCAAAGCTGAGAGTCGAGTATTATCTATATTTTTATGGGATTGAATAATGCAGCAAAACAGATATACTTTCGCAAGAAAGCTGGTGAATAAATAATCTTAGAGAGAATGAATGGCAGAGTCAGTTGCCATCCAACAATTTAACGAATATATGTTGAAACTGTCATGATTCAAATTACACATCAAATTAATTCATTATAATCATAGGTTAAGCACTTTATTTTTTCTATGTTTTCATAAAATCTTCAGTTCCATTTGGGTCACGTAAGAAAATTTTTTTATGCGGACACATTTCATTTCAGATAAGTCAAATGCATCTTTATCTCAGTTTTAAGAAGCGGTTCCAGAGGCTGTTTTGTGTAAAAAAAAATCATCTATGGCAAATGGCAGTGAGTAGACTGGAAAATATTGAGCAAAAGAACCAGTGAAGGAGTGGTAAATAAATAGATTAGATGAATACGCAATAAATTTATTACAATTTAGATATCAGAAAGTTCAGTGCTTGCACTTGCCCATAAAACACGCAAAAACATGGACTGAAGCAGAGCTCGGTTGAGAAATGGAAGTGAATCTCAACCAGTCAAATGTGAAGGTATCTTGACGAAACGAAAGTGAGCACAGGCTTTCCAACAGACCACAAACAATACCATGATGACCCTCAAGCCATTATGGAAAAGTCACAACAAATGTGGAGGTTTTGAAGGGTGGCGGCCAGCACTCCAAAAATCTCTCGGGCGACCTTCACTTCCTTCCGGATATCCTCATTTTTCTCCATACAAAATATTATGCCGATTCCCTCCAAACTGCGAGGACTCAGGGGATCACGAGAACCCTGGAATTGGGAGACTAATTTTCAGGGATTGAGAAAAAATGAAATTTTGCGGACCTGGAAATTCTTACATGCGTTCCTGATCTTAAAAAATCCCTTTATTTTAAAATTTTTTTTTACAAAATCCCTGATTTTTTTCCCCTAACGATCCTTGAAAATTTTAGATTTTAGTACCCTGATTTCCCTCTAATGTCGCAGCCGGCTAGCGTAAGAATTTTAGTGTCCAAAGTTTTCCCAGAAATGCGAAAATTTTAGGTGATCCCTAGTCCCAAGAATTCCTGGTGAAATGCTCCCGGGTTCCGTAAGAATTTCCATGCCTGATTATATTCTAGTGAGTAGGGCAGCAGGTAAAGAGGAGAAAGCTGTGTGATCCTAAGAATTAGAATCGATGAATGGATGGCAACAAGTGTTTTATTTACTCAGCTCCTTTCAAAACTACACTACTACATATTACCTACAATTCATTCATCGTAAATTAATCGCATTAATAATTCCATATTTCATAATTTTCCTCCACAAAAATTGACAGAGAAGCAGTAACAACAGTTTTCACAGATATTTTCAAAATTAGCAAAAAGTAATTTTCGCTTCTGAACCCATTCGTGTGGACGACCCACCACGAACAACAGCTCATTAGGCACTTGTTGAATTTACTACGACGAATTATGCTCAACTTAATGATTATTAATGATCCCTTCACCTGTTTTAGAGCTTTTTGATAAGACAATTGAACAAATAATTTGCTTAAATATCAAACCGTTTAGATGACTGAATTTTTGCTTCCTTCACAATAGAATGCATCAAATGGAACCCATTGTGTTCTCCCATTCAAATATTAATAGCGCTTTGTTCTTACCAACTTTACTATTTTTAGCAAGAAGTCGGAACATTCGAGGAATTCTGTTGACATGTCGAGAATACAAAACAAATGTGAGCCAGTTCTTTTTGTTTTCATATATTTAATCTTAAATGAAAGCTGAGATTTTGTTTTCATGAATCCAAAATGAAATTAGTTAGGTTCATTTTTAATTGGAAATTTTTATTAGTTTTATTTATTCATTTTTTCCTTCATCCACTCCATATAATTTCCCCTGCATTGCATCGACCATCATACTTTCGTCATTCATTAATTTACGAATTTTTGCCTTTGCTATAAATTTAATTTTAATGTATTCACATTGCAACTCCGAAAAATATTACTCTATATTATTTTCTATAAATAACATCTACTCATTTAACTGCTTCTATAAAAAGTGGTAGACACATAACAAAAAATATTTTGACATCCGGCTTAGAACACTGCATAAAGCACTTAATGAATTTATTATCGTGAAAATGAATTATAATTATGATAAATCTTGCTCTTAATAATTAATAACGTAACAACTAATTTTTAACGCAATCCAACCTACAGAAAAAACTGTGGCGTACCTTGACCTGATATGGTTATGCCTATTAAGTGCTACTATTAACTAAACAGATTGTCTGATTGACGCAATACATTAGGTCAATTTTACTGTAAATATTTAAATACACATTCATATATCAAAATAGTTATATTTTACGGAAGTACCAAAAAATTCCACTAAAATCTTGTTATACCCATAATATGCTTTACATTATACATTCATTTATTACGTCACTCTTTGAGTGACACCTTACAAATAATTTGTCATTGCATGACGACAAACATTTTAATTCGCTTTATTTTATTAATAAAACTTGATATACCAAATCTTCACAGATGCTAGGAACATCTTGAACTTGCATGCTAAATTGTTTATGTTTAATAAATAAGCTACCTAATCCATTCATAGAATTGAGTTCATTTTAATGGGTTTTAAGCCCATCTTTTAGCATGTAATTGTCCCTCCTACTGGAGAAGTAAATACAAAACTGTACCTGTATTTAGCTAATGTGAAATATTAGTATATAAGACCAGGTTGGCAGAACATTCATATTCTGCCTCCCATCAATATTCTGCCTCCGACCATTCACTTGTAAAGTTATTCAATATATTATAAATAAAAAGTTTCTTTTTTGTTAGAGATATCACCAAAATCGTAGTGTGCGGGCGAGATAAAAGTTTATTAACGAAAGTGGGACCAGAGCTGACTTCCATGGCATATGCCATTTGATATATATAATTAAAAAACGGGCTCAAATTTCTTTTAGTTTTAAAATGCAATTTAATTTAATGCATGCATGATGAAACCATTTTTAAGCCAACGACTCGGCTGACCTCTCTTGACAGGTTTTCCGCTTACTATGTTACAGTGACTTGTCGAAAATAGCGGAGTTCAATATTTGACGACTTGTATATCTCTACAGGGTCAACGAACAGGTTTGAAAGGTTTAATTTATGAAGCCTTGCTTTCAGGCACAATGTTTTTATATGTAAATGCGTAAATAAAGTGAATAAAAACCACATTTTTGAAATATGCTTAAGTGTTAACTCTGTAGTGCAAATCTTGCTTGCTGGGTGACGTTAAACCACCATGTTAACGCTCATCTAGGAAAGAAATGGTACAAATGTAATATTTGCTTGTTGAGTTTCACTACTCACAACAGTTTAAAAGTTCACAAACGTCGGAATCACAATCATGATGGGACTTACGTTTGCCTTGAGTGCCCATGCAAATTTCAAACATGCAGTGGATTAATCCACCAACCGAAATCGGTATAACCATTAAGGTTGGGTAAGCAAAATACATGACAAATAAATTTAATAATAATAATAATAGAATACACAACTTTTTACTTTTACTTGATTTTCACCTTTTGAAATTTTCATATTTTAGATTTCAACCAATGAGGGTCTCAATTAATCCAACATTGGCATCTTTTGTGTTCAGCAGCATCGCCATTTTCATTAAATGAATAAAAAAGATCAACATGTTTTCATGTTGAAAAAATAACAAAATTGTGTATATTTACATTCATAATTAATTTTATAGCGATAGTCTGAAATAAAGAAATAGCCGTCGTCCACCTTTCTCGGAATTATAACAGGCTAGAAGGCTATTTCTTTACAACAGCACATGCATTTCCAACAATGTTTACATTAACGTTGTAAATGCCCCAAATAAATATGGGTATCGGGTTTTCGTGCAATAAAAAGCACTCTTACGCACAGTGTCGCACAATAGAAACCATGTTTTTGATCCAGTTAAGTTTTTATTTGAACGCGAAGCACGTGCCTAACAAGTCTTGACCCCGACGTGATTATGGGAAGCTCCGTTAATATTTTCATATTATTGTTCAAGTTTACAAATTTAATTTATCTGATTTCTGAAGCTTGGGGCTTTTAAACCATTATCAAAGGAGATCTAAGGAAAAAATTTCATTTCTTTCTGTGAAACTTTTTCTGTTCAAGTCATTTCAAATTAAAAACTTTGTCACGGGAAAAGGGCTTCTTCAAAAAGAAAGACAAGAGTCCTATTCGAAATGTATTCTCATGTGTATATATGCCATTGTATTCATTACGTTATCTATAATAGTAATAACGTCACGCGTGGTGACACGATACATTTTATTCACATTTTATTCGTCATCTATAACGACGACAAATATTGTTAATTTATCAATGACACATGTAATGTAAAAACTTTCCAGATGTTCAAGTCTAAAACTTGATTATCTCAACTTGACAGAGTTCAGCTTCCAGCTGGAGAGATAATCAAGTAATTGCATGTAACTTAACATCAATGGACTTGTCATAGGTAGTTCCAGTTTCCTTTTTATATAACTCTGCTTCCTTTTCCATGTTAAGCTCATCATAATATATATATATATATGTAGCACCTAAAATTGTCTTTAGTTTTAAGAAGATGTCAAATTAAAATACATGTAAAAAGGACATTTAAAATGATAAAGTAAGTGTCCTCAAAATAATGTAAATAGCCAACTAAATTGGAATAAGAAGTTACTCGAGCGTTACATGTAATTAAATAATCATATACGTCTACATTACATATATAAGTTCAACCTTCAAGAAGTTGGGAATTGTATCGTGCCGCAGCATGAAAATTTATATTATCTTTGTTTATTCGTTAAGACGTGCATTTACATTTTGCTTTTTACATTTATCTTTTTTTCATTAAAATGTGCACAAAACTTTTCAGGATTTTGTCCTCTGTTTTTCTAACAAGCTATAATTTGCTGTGACACCTGGAGTCTAAGTCAAATACACAGATTGCCTGTTTGGATTAACACATTTGGTCAATTATACTGTATTAGAATGCACTCAAACATTTAAAGAAGGTTGCTTTAAAATCTTAAGTACAATAATTTTGGTAGTTTTATGCAAAGTACCAACTATATGGTAATTCGACCAAAATATGGCAATGCCATATATTCCAATATGTCCGGAAATCACTGAAACAGTTCTGCATTATACAAAAGCGAATCAGAATCATAATTACATTTATGCGCTTGACTATCTTTAAAAACCATTGCTTTTGTTTAGCATAATCTTTGTACGCTTTTAATGTACTGCCATAGTCTAGTCTCATTTGCCATATTCGCTAATGATAATGCTTGATAAACATTTTTATATTACTTTTTAATTGATAGGTGTACAGAAGATTATAAATTGCTTTATAACGTTGATTTTATATGTTATCAACGGAAAGGGATAATATGAGTGACATGTCCATGTGTTGATGAAGATTTCAAAACAATAGTGCTATTCCCATGCTAAGGCTTTGCTTTAGTTAATACGTAATCCTATATATTTTGTACGTCATTTTATGAATGACATCATACTTAAACGTGTCATTTATAACGACAGTATAATATTAATCAAAATTGATAATCAAACCACTAAAGATGATCAAATCATCTTGACCAAACTGACAGGCAACCAATTTCAAAAGTATAAAAACAATAGTTTTATTATTGTTTTTATTTGTTGATTTGTCGGAGTTAGCAAATTCGGAATAACAGGAAACGCTAAATGTAACCTGCATAAAAGCCATGACAATGGCATAGATATTTAATATTGTGGCAGCATAAAAGTTTTTGTAAAGTGTTGAAGACTGATAGGAAATACATTTTCCTTGTCACTTTTGGTTCTCTAAAAACACTACAGCCATTTGTAGATGGGCAGCAATAATTTGCAAATTTGTAATTTGTATTTTCAATAATTTATTATTGTGTCAATCTAGACCAATCGTACATCATTTTCTTTCTCTCAAATTTGCATAATTTTTTGGTATTCAATTTGGAACAAGTAATAATGCTCAAAGTTCAATCAGGGATTTTCAGTGAAGCTGTGTCATACTATTGTGTTGTGGTTAGTAAAGCTGACCTAACAGGAATATTTCCAAGTATTCACATTCCAAAAACTTTTTGGTTTCCGTAAGGTGATGAAAAAATAAGATTCATCTAACCTAAAATGAATGGAATTCACAGTTAGCATACCAATCATTCAATTTTTTTCTTTAGATTCCCTTATCCTCGTACATTAAGGTATAAGTTGTTAAGTGTGAAATAATATAACGTCATTGGCCATAAATTGCACTAAAATGCATAAATTCTAATATTAATAATTACTTCAGTGTTAAATAAAACCACAGCCTCTAACAGGTCTTTCAGTGGAAACTCGTGTTATGGCAAGGGCTGTATGAAAAATCGAAATCAAACTTATCATTTCACTTCTTGTTAAATATTTTTTAACTTGCTTGGGAGAAAAGTGTTTTAAACACATTTTTGTTTTAAAATATATATGAATACGGAATTCAAATGTTGAAAAACAAGAGTCCCACTCGAATGGCTTTTATTGATTTGTTGGAGTTAGGAAATTCGGAATAACAGGAAACGCAAGTTTAACCTGCCATGACAATGGAAACTTTAAAAATCAAAAATTCATGTTTACTCGTAAAAACTGACAGGAAAATACATTTTGCTTGTCACTTTGGTACTCTAGAAGCACTATATATATATATATATATCCATTACGTCATTTATTCAGTTAGTAACGTCACGCTTTGTGACATCATATATTTTATTCGTCATTTATAATGACAACAAACATTTTTGACACATAATATTTAACTAATGAAACATCGTATGCAAAAGGCTTTACGGATGCTCAAAAAATCCTGAACTTGAATTAGAAATAAGCTATTTTAAACTTGAAACTTGAGTTCGGCTCCCAGCTGCAGTGATAAGCAAGTAAAGTGCAAAATCTGTTAGATGTTAATGCATGTAACTTAACACCAACGTACCTGTCATCGGTTTTTCCATGTTAATTAAGTTGAGCTCAAGCCATAACAATTTGTACAAATATGCAGTACATGAATTTCCCTTAATGTTTTGTGCTCACAAAGCTAACACAACGCAAATACCTTTTGCTCCTGTATTATAAGATAAAATCATTGCAGCCATTTTAAAGTTGGCATTATTGCATTTTAAAAAATATTTTAGACACACTAGAGTGAGCTTTCATCCTGTTTCATCAACCATTATCCAAATTCATATGACGGAAGATTTTTCTAATAATAATTACTTTTCATGCGATTTTGCTAGTCTCAAAATTATTTTTACGATTACCACAAATTTTTGCTCTAGTGATTTCGATATCTATATATATTCAATGTTTAGATTTATATTCAAATGAAATTTTGTTTCTTATTTCGATTAGTGTATTCCAAAATGCCAAAAACTTCTGATTACAAAAGCAAGAAGTAGATGCGACATCTGTTAATTTCATCATGAGCTAGTAAGCCTTTTCGAGAACAAAACCCAAGCATTTCCGGCTACGCAAACACTCGTATTCCACCACTTTTTAGAGTACAATACTGTTTATTTGACAGCCTAACAATATATTCAGAGGAAGAAAATTATACCTTTTGAAATAGTGAATCCGACTGTTAACAATCATGTTGTTTGTTTTCTTTATGGAATACTTCGCCGATTACATTATCAGTGACGCATTCTTAACATTTAATTCAATTAATTAAAGGCAAATTTCATTTACCATCCTAGTTTCTGGAATCGATCATAGATCATTTTTGTAAAGAAAATGCCATGAAAAAATTGCAGGTGCGCAAGCTATGTTATCGTTTCTACAGTTCTCATGAGATATTAGCGGATCTCGCGAGTCAGTTGTGCGAGTATTATTTATCTTTTGCATTCTACAAGATTTTTAAATTTTCGCATGTAAATTCACACACCTCAATTTATTAATTTTTTAAATCCAAACTCGTCTCATGCAGCAGAAAAGCAGGCCCTAAAAACTCCAGAAACTTTTGATGGAAGTCAGTCAATCTCATTTGAGCAAAGAAAGAGTTTTGTAGCTACTGGCATAAATTTTGGCCACCCAAAACTTAACAATTTGCACATAGGTAAACGTCAATTCATTTTGACAGAAATTTAAATTGGTGATCCGTCGACGTGATTGTCGAATTATGCCAGAAAGTAAAGTTTGTATTAGAAATAAAGTTTTCACAATTCTGTTGCACCTAAATCAGACATGTGGCTGGAGCTAGTTTTATCCCACATGTGTCTCTGTGGATTATGATAAACACACGACATTTGTTAGTACATGCCTTTGGAAGTCCCCGTGACACTGTAGGTTTGTACGAAATTTTCAAAATGTATATAGGCTAATCTAAACCATATCACTAAAGTCATAAGGGTAACTATTATAAATGTCCATTTATAAGAACGACCGCTTACATAGGATGACCGCATAAAAAGTCTACCATAATTTTTCACGTTTTGCCCTTACCCTATTAAGTTGTTGAAAATTCCAACGATAAAACTTTCTTCTATATTCGTAAATATTGATATGCTATTTTTAAACCAGTTTACTATAAACCAAATAGATCAACATCTTTTTTTCTCTTAATGAATTATCTATGTAACGAAAAAACTACACCTTATTTTAAAATAAATCCATCCAGAGTGCACCCCAAAATATGGAACAGCATCGGTCCGAATCCTGATATATTTTAAAGAAAAAGCCATCCTTTTGTTTCTCCTCGTCCTGGTCCTGAAATTATTTGAAAGTCTTCTGCCTGAATGCTTCTGCAATCAACAAAAAGAGAGCTTGATTTTAGCACTATCTAAATGCCCACATGTTTAAATTTCTGCTGCTTTTGCAATAATATCATATAGAGTTGGCGACTTACAAAGTTAACGATTTGCATCAGTTGTGATTGCCACAGTGACTCCGGAATAAGGCTGGAATTTGTACACAAGCAGCCTTCGGGGATTCCATTTCGACCAGTAGCCGAGCAGTTTTGAAATTTAAACTCAGATTTAAGACACACGGTTGATATCCGAAATGACGATGGACACCTGACGAATTTTTGCTTAAAATATTTCTAGAGAGTTCAGAAAGTAGTTCAAAATATCTGTTGGTTATCCATCAAAACACAATATTTTTTTTCGTCAGCTCACATTTTTAGTGAATGAGATTTAAAAACTTCGCAAAAACGTTAGAGAGCAAAAATTTACAACTCTACCTGCAAAATTTGTTTTCAGATGTTCCCTAATTTTCAAAATTTTATATCTTTCTGCAAATTCGCACAATCTTTTAATCTTTTAATTTTTGTTGAGTTGGATGAGCCTTATCGGCCCTAAGCACCCGAGGAGTGCCACCAGCAAACTAAACAAGTAAGAAGCTCTTAATGCTCTCAATACGCCAAAGCTGAGAGTCGAGCATTATGTTTATTTTTATATGAGATTGAATAACACAGCAAAACAGTTACACTTTCTTAAGCAAGCTGGCTAAAAAATAATCTTTGAGAGAATGAATGGCAGTGTTATTTGCCACTCAATAATTTAATGAATGTATATTTTCTGTGTAATAACGACTGATGAATTGAAACTGTCATAGTTAAAATTACACATAAACTTTATGCATTATGATCATAGGTTAAGCACTTTATTTTTCTCCATGTTTTCACAAAATCTTCAGTTCCACTTGCTTCTTCTTTGCATTTAAGAAAAAAATTTCATGCGGACACATTTCATTTCAGATAACTCAACTCTATCTTTATCTCAGTTCTCCTCTGAGCAGGAGAAGGAGT
>JAQIXW010002131.1:0-16512 GCA_034700685.1 Willowsia buskii | reverse complement strand
TTATTGTAGTTAATACGCACCAGCTAGCTTTGTAATCTGTACAATTCTTTTGCGTTCTGAGCTCCATCGCTGAAACGTTCTATGTTGATTGAGTACGTAAATATATTGCTTTCTTTTATTCTAGTTCCAGCAAATTTAGGAAGTGAATCTGCATGTTTGTGAATTGCAAAACCACCTTATGAATTAACTCTTTTTCTCATGATGTGGAGGATGTAACCGTAACCACTATTTTCTTGGGACGCTCATCAACTGTTGTGGAAAAGTGAAATGCAAGTGTTGTTCCAATGAAATGTACGCACCATTAATAGCACGTGGCATGAGAAAACTTTCTGTCGCATTGTGGATCTATACTTAACATTAAAAAACAATTGCAACAACAGATCATAAAAATAAATGCATGTACCTAACGCTACGTGCACACTTCATTTAAAACACTCTCAGTTCCATACATCCCATATCTTCCGCTGCTGTCCATCGTCATCCATCACTGCCTCCCTGCAACAGCAAATCGTAAGATCATGATGCTTAGGCATGTGATCCTTATGCGTCCCACGCGCCTTGACTTCTTGGAACATGTACGTAAATTTTATGATAATGATACCACATACCTACATGAACTCGAATCAAGCACTAACACTCACTTCACCATTATACAATTTGTTTAAGAAATAGCTTTAATAGCTCAGTTGGTTAGTCAGTTGTAGTTTGTTGGCATTTGAATAACACAGAAATGAAACTGAAGTATTTACCCCAGGAGCAAGGGTTAAAGTAATAAATGAATATATGAGAAATGAATAAGCGGGACTGGAACGGTTAAAAGGTACCTCACCCCCGTCTTCTCAGAGATCACGCAAATGTGTGGGGTTTTAGCGAATGCCTTACGAGGGCGGTCCCCTTCCCACACTGCTTTGAACCATCATTGAAGAAAAGCACTACTTGTATGCTATGTTTTGAAACTTGAAAGTAGATTAGCCATTACACTTTTTATGCAGCAAAGTAGTGTTCCCTTCTTTCTAATGCAAAGTAAAGTAAAATCAAACAAAATACATAGAACAAATTGTTTTAATTGACTGAAGTGCAACTTTTTAAAGCTAATTCGAATTACAAAACACTTTTACCTTTGATCTCGGGAAGCTTTTCAGTCGCTAAAATTTAAATGGAATACATATATTAATTCTCTTGAAGACTTGTATACTAATGCTTTGACCTATTAATGACTTTTTAAATCTTTAGCTGTATTCTTGTTAAATATCGTAAAACTATTTTTTTTTATGGGTTGTTGGGTACATCGGGAGAAATATTGCCATAAAGTACTTAAGCATGATCTTTGATCTCAGTTCATGTATCATTTTTCGTTTTGTTCCGCAAGTGTCTTTATCAGCAAGCTTATTAGCATTAGCATAACTTTTACTGCAGAAGAGCATGCACATCGAATGATTTATTCAATTCAGTGCTTAATGTGTAAACTCTTAAATCAGTCTTGCCTAGCTGAGGTTGGTGTAGATATATTATATGATGTACTACTAGCACTACGTGTCATTTGCAGATAATGTCTATGTAGGAAATAAAGAAGCCATTAATTTGTCATTTTGCCTTTTGCAAATAATGCTGATAAAAGTAAGGATGCATGCATGCATGCATGTGGATAAAATGCTTGCGAAACGCTTGACTATAAAAATGCATGCAAATCTTACTTGTGCATTGTTAAATAGCAATTTTAATATTAATGTGAGTAGTTAAAACTGAAATCTATGAAATAAGTTGACATGAAAAATGTTCCATTAAACTTAAATGTGACAGTAACGACCCTATATGAAGAGAATAACGAATGATACACATTTTGATGATCAATTGCAAGGTGAGCATAGGAAAGTTATTTTATGTGAGTTAATTATCGTAGTAACCTACTCATCAAGGTTGACTAAAAGTAGTAACGGTTTTTCCTAGGGTTAGTAGTAGTAACGGCTGCAGCGAGGTGTCTGGTAGACAAATTAGTTGGAGGCTTACCCAGCCACCGCACATGCACAAATGTCACGAAGTCAGCATTACGATGTTGACACAGTCGAGACATTTAAGTAAAGTTATAGTCAATTTTAAAGAGTGACTTTGTGACTTTATATTGCTTGTGCTTGTGAATGTAGAGCCACAAGTTGACGAAAAATTCGTAAAAGTTAAGTACATAATATGTATCCTTTGTCATTGTGGTCCAGTTTGTGACGATTCCTTTTCTATTCCAAAAATATTCAACATAACATATTGTAGTAAGAGTTGCTTACATTTCCGTAAGTTATTATTATATATATTATGTATATAAGCAATTACATGCATTACAGTTTCAAATTAGTCCACGTGGCGTTATACTCCATGTTTTCCGTATTCATCATTTAGTGTCTCGTATAGGGACTAATACCATAACAAACAATCGATAACCCACAACCTTACAATCAAACGGTTCCATTACTATTGCTGGAACCCATTCCTTTCCCCGAATGAAATGCGCTTATATAGAGAACACATACGCTCAATCAGTGCTTGAAACAACTATTCTCTGTCTTATGATTGAGCCTAATGGAAATGAAATGACTGTTTGATGTGTGCAGGAAAAATGACAATTTTGTTAGTACAAGTGTATTTAATTTCAACTCAATTACGTCACTGAAAAAATTATACTTCACAAGAAACACTTTATATGTATTACCATTACCATCCACTAATTAAATTGCTTCCTGATTCTCAAGCGCTGACCAAAACTTTACTGAATTTTAGTTTATTTTGATTTATGGCCATGATATATTTATTAAGTATTTATCACGATTTTCACCAATTTACAAAGCTTCAAGATAAGCCTTCTCATCGGCTGCAAATTATTATGCTATTTATGAGCAGCTTGTAATATTGCAATTACAACAGACAGCTAAAATAAATGAAAAAGAAGAACTAATTGTCATTTGAGCTTGCAAATCACTGTTTAAAAATTGTGTCATATTGAATTAAGCTGTTAAATCCAGAAAATTTGACAGACCGGCTTTAGTGATTTGTATAAATATTGCTCTTCCCACCTGCTTGCCAAACTTACGCTGATTACGTTAGTGACACAAAAGGCTTTTTTATGCTCTTTGTTTATACTTTCTGGAATACTGATTAATCCACGATATATACGTTGATTTGTCAGTATTGTCAGCACGAAAAATTATGATGTTATGGCATTCTCGGTATTTAAAAAGCAATCTGATGATGTACAAAGGCAACGATTGTCTGCTTGCTCTTCGACTATGCTTATCTTATCTGCATTACGTATATAATGCATTCAGGATTGCATTTGTGCCTCGTGTGTGTGTGTAACTCTTTCTTTGTATTACCGTAATTAATATATGATAGATTAGTATATTAATTAATATGTCTAAAAACAGAGACCATATTAGAGCTCAGTTTGAAAAGAATTAATTTGGACAACTGACCAATTACAACTGTCAATCATTTTTAATGAGATATGCAGTTCTTTACGCAGATGAATTTTTTGAAGACTCTTGGTCTCTCTCTTTATTGAATATTTAGCAATAATTGATAATTAAACGATCATTATTAAATGTAGCAAACGCTCATAGAGAACTAAAACAAATAATGCTAATGGGTTGCGTGCAATAATTGAATATAAAATCCTGTTTGTGGTGCAGTAGTTGATAGGAATAGAAATTCTACTAGTTAATTGTAATTGATTATTGAAACTCTAGGGAATTTAGGGGCTACTTGAGTGATTACAAGCACACGCGTTTTAAACTTTGTACTTATTCAATAAGTTTTTTTTTTTACAAAGTACACAACTTACACTATGTATTTTTTGTATTTGCACAACTCTTTGAATATTATCGATTGTGTTTCTGTGTTATATGTTATGTGTTCAGCTTAATTGACTAGAGAGGGAAAGGATACGTCACTATTCTTGTCGAAGCTGCAACAAGAACAAAGCCGGTCGTTTCCAGGGAGGAAAAAACATTCAAAAGAAACATCCTTCACTCCAGCTCATCATCCATGACCCCATCAAGATTTTAAACATAGCACATCAACTCACCAAAACTCATTTAATGTGTACTAATCGTAATAAAAAGCAAGTCAAATTTTGTCTTCGCGGCGGAGGAGGAATAAATAAACCTGACCAAAAGGTAATTTTAGACCTAAAATCAGTATTGACAACAGAACCGGAAGTGACGAAAGGGAAGAAGGTTGGAGAAGGATCAGCAAAAAAGGCTATTGGACTAATTGAAAAAGGAGGACGAAGGACGTCGAAAACGAGTTATCCCAGACCCTCAATTCTTCATTGTTGGCAATTATTGCCTAAAGACAAGTCAGCATGTCTTACACGGAGCTGGAAGCCGGATATAAAGGGCTCCTAGGCATCTATGAGTTCCTTAACAACAACGAACTCTCCATGATGACACAATATACGCAGCCAAGGGTACACCCTTTTCATTCTTCTACAAAGATTATTAACAATATCACCATATTCAGTATTCATCATAGGTTCTGATGTTTATCAATCAATGCACAAATCAAGAACAAAAATTCTGCAAAAAATAACGGCTGCTTGGGTGCTGCTTTGCGTTTATGAATTTTAGTGACGCATTTTTGAAAAACAAAGCCAAATAAAAAATATTGTATTCAGGACAAGATTCTCTCTTCTTATTGTAGACACTACCATGTACTTACTTATTACTTGCTAGTGCGTTTTCAATAACTTCTTCTGTGAATCTGTCTGTCACCTTCTGCATTACTCATTTACTCGCGCATCAATGACTTCCAAATGGAGCTTATTTCATTCGCTCATAAAATTATACAATTTGTTACATTTTAATCTTTGAAAATATGAAGATTAAAGATGAATGTGCAGATATTTATGAAGGGTTTTATGATGTCAGCTATATAGGATTATTAAAAAATTGTAAGCTATCAAAATGATGGGTAGGTGCCAAGTTTTTTTAAAATTTGGAACATAGCGTATTGCATAAGCTTCTTTCTTTGCGGGATTTCTCATCAGGGGGTCATTATGTTGAGCATACGCACACACATCTTTCCTTCAGATATTCGAAATATACATATATCCATTGACGCAAAAAGCCGTTTTCCCTTTCGGAAGATTCAGAGAAGACAAGATTTTAAGTTGAGGAAATGATGCGTCTACGTTTTCAAAAGTCGTTTGCAACAATCTCTCGTGTTTATATCAAAGATGAGACGATCATCGGACTGCGTGCATGCCATGAAAATGTGGTCGTTATCTAGCCCCTGTACTTCAGTAGTTAAGTAAAGTATCTTCGTTTTACTGTTGAGCTTGCTTGGTTTTTTTGGAAGCTGCAGATTGCAGTACTATGTAGTACACTGCTAAATAATATGTGTTAGTTGTAGAATACATTATCATACAATCTATATTTTATAGCGAGCCAACCGTCACGTTACCATCATCAAACACATCATGTGCTTTATGGCACTTGGGACTTTGTATAGCCATTTTAAACTTTTTTTTCATTTATAAATGCGTACCAGAAAATCCTATTCATTTTCTTAATTTTTCTTTTACAACGTTAGTTGTTAGTTTAACATTACATGAGAAGCCTTTTTTACTAGTATTGCCATACTCCTAAAACACAGGCCATAAAAATGCTTGATTGTCCTTCTTTGATTCATTGAATAGTTTACTACAGAGATTTCCTTTGACAAACACACCAATTCATAGAATTGTAATCCAAGCAATAAGAGTTCCTTTAGTATATTTTTTGTTAATTGGATACAAATAACTGCTAATTAGGTCACCCTATCACCGTCATGATTCTTCTTAAACGCGTTGTTGGAGCCAAGACTGCGAAGGGATTATACTAAGAAACGGCCAAGTATTAAGAAAGTTTTCTCTTCGTTTAAATAAATGGTGCCTCGTCGTTTCCATAAATCAATTTTCTCATTAGTTATCAAATAGCTACAAGTAACCGTAAAAAAATAAGTGATAGCTAATAAATAGGAAGAGGAAGGGCATATATATAGGTATTTATACATAAAATATATAGGAAGTGCACCTGTGCTTTTAAAATCGTGGGCTTTTTTGCTAAATGGCACATTGTCTTCAGGTGACGTTAAACTTTCTGCGTAATCTTGGCCTTAAGGTATCTGACTTTAAGGTAAACTTATTATTTATCTGCAAACTGAAGGAAATAACCTTGAGATGTGCACTGAAACCATGCTAACCACTGTCGTGTAAGGCACTCTGAAGCCGCAGCTTTTCTAGGGTATTCAATGGTAAAACACTAACGTTTAGTATACGTAATTGGCTTAGCAACTTAACTAGACACTAGATGTGGTTTGTTTAGCAATACTTGTGCAACTTTACTATCTTATTGATCTCTAATGTATGTAGTTCCCATTTTGAAAATGAAAATATTTTATTGGAAAAGGAATGAGATAAATTTTGTATTTTTTGTGACAGAAATTGTAAATTGGGAGGGAGTTAATAATATTTCAAAATAAATGCAATTTGTAGATTCCCCTGGGAGAGGCGGACGACATTGGGGAAGATGGCGCATCCTGTAAGCAAGTCATTGTCGGCATTTGCGCCATGGCCAAAAAATCCGAGTCTAAACCTATGAAAGAAATTCTAACAAGGCTTGATGATTTTGAGTACATCAAAACAATCGTATTCCCAGAGGAGACTATACTGAAAGTAAACATTTTTTGCAATTTAAAAAGTTTAATATCAAGCAAGTGAATTGTCAGTTCAAGGTCACAGTATAAAATTATTTTATTGATCATGTACAGTTACCAGTTGAGGAATGGCCACTTTGCGACTGTCTTGTCTCATTCCACTCGAAAGGATTCCCTCTTGACAAGGCAATTTCCTACTCGAAATTGCGAAAACCTTATATTATCAACAATATTGAAATGCAGTATGAGCTCCAGGATAGAAGAAAAGTTTATGGAATTTTGGAAAGAGAAAGAATTCTTCTTCCGCGTTATGCTGTATTGGATAGGGATAGCCCCGACCCAAACCGTAAGTTTTGCCAAGAAAACATTTAAAAATTTCAATAATGATTCAAAATATGAATGACTCTGATTGCTTGATGTTTTGTTTATGATCATGTATGAATTAGTTCACGAGTTGATTGAATCCGAGGATCACGTGGAAGTGAATGGGGTTACTTTCAACAAACCATTTGTTGAGAAGCCAGTTTCCGCTGAGGATCACAATATCTATATTTATTATCCAACGTCTGCAGGAGGAGGCAGTCAAAGACTCTTCCGGAAAATTGGTAGTAGAAGTAGCGTATATTCTCCAGAATCACGGGTGCGAAAAACAGGTTCATTTATTTACGAAGACTTCATGCCTACTGATGGGACCGACGTGAAGGTAATTGGGGCAAAGCGAGATTGCAATTCTGGCCTGTAATTAGATCTCTTAAAGGTACAACATTAAGTAATTTGCTATGCTGCAGGTGTACACGGTGGGACCAGACTATGCTCATGCTGAAGCAAGAAAGTCGCCAGCGTTGGATGGGAAGGTGGAAAGGGATTCAGAGGGCAAAGAGGTCAGATACCCTGTGATCTTAAGTGCAGTGGAAAAGCTTATTGCCAGAAAAGTGTGCCTAGCGTTCAAACAAACCGTGTGTGGCTTTGATTTACTGAGAGCAAATGGAAAATCTTATGTTTGTGATGTGAATGGATTCAGCTTCGTAAAAAACTCGAACAAATACTATGATGACTGTGCCCGCATTCTCGGGAATATGATTCTTCGGGAGCTAGCTCCCACGCTTCATATTCCATGGGCTATTCCTTTCCAACTGGATGATCCGCCAATAGTGCCAACAACTTTTGGAAAAATGTAAGATTATACTGAAATGATATTGTTGTACCAATGAATACATTAGGGTTAGGAATGACTGAAAGTTTATTGCAATAACTTAATGATGTATTTTGTAAATCATTTAGGATGGAGCTTAGGTGCGTAGTCGGAGTGATACGACATGGCGATAGAACTCCAAAACAAAAGATGAAGATGGAAGTTCGGCATTCCAAGTAAGCATTTAGATACTAGGGATTAATAATACTTCGTCTAACACTTAATACGATTGTAAAAATGAAAGCGTGGTTATGAAATATTTACTTTATTCACAGGTTTTTCGAGTTATTTCAAAAATATGGCGGAACCCCAGAAATCAACGTGAAGCTGAAGCGACCCAAGCAGCTCCAAGAGGTTCTGGATATTGCTCGTTTTCTCCTTTCCGAGGGACAGAATGCGGAGAATAAGGATGTTGAAATTGAGGAAAAACGAAGCAAACTGGACCAGCTCAAAAGTGTCCTTGAAATGTAGGGTGTCTTTTCACTGTTATGGTTATCAGGACTAAAGCTTATGTGAAATAAACACATGCATACTTTTTTGTGCAGGTACGGCTACTTCTCTGGAATCAACAGGAAAGTACAACTGAAGTACCAACCCAAAGGTCGCCCGAGGGGATCCAGCAGTGATGATGGTAAACTGATAAAATATTATTATTCATGAAAATCTATTCACTGTAATCTAGTACCAAATGCATACTCAATGTTATTTTAATGTAGACACGCCGAAGGAGCCATCCCTGGTGCTCATACTCAAATGGGGAGGAGAACTGACACCCGCTGGTCGGGTGTCTGCTGAAGAACTTGGACGAATATTTCGCTGTATGTATCCTGGGGGACAGGGTAGGCATGCTAACCACAACTCCTTTCGCCTTACTAACTTTACTCAAACAAAACTGCATTCTCAAGAACCCCTTTTCTTACATTCATTCTCTTCCAAATCGTTCGTGTCTTTCTTGATTTTTAGTATTGTGTCGTTCACATTTTTACTCTATAGTTACTTCATTCTGGCAGTGGCACAAAGTCTCGTATGCAACATCATTTCCCTCTTTCAGTTTCTAATCCCCAGTGACATAGTCAATTTAAATATTCTTTATTATGGCCCTCAACACAAGTTGCTGAATGTTATGTCCTTCCTACACAATGACGTTGCATACGCAAACTTGTGACATTGCAAAATTTGCAAAGCTCCAATATGACACTGTCCTCCTACGTTTCTTAAAAAAGTCGTCTAAAATCTCAAAACCGTTCTCGTGATTTTTAATGCATTAGTTTTCTTTTTCCAATTCCGTGGAGAAATTTTCATAAACGAATTGAATTTCTGAAAATGAAATGAGCAAAAACTCTCAATCTGTCAAAAATTGATATTCTAAAAACTTTGTTTCTAAAAAAATCTTAGATATCCCCCTTTCTGTTCTCTCTACTCACTTCTTGTCATAATGCACATCATGTAGAAATTTAAACGAAATTTAGTTGCCTATCCAAATGAAAAAAAAAATCATAAATTGTTTGTCTGCTAAGGACTACATGAGGCAATTTCTTTCTTTTTCTTTTTTCGAATGTCGTTCCTTGTTCCTTCAATACTTCTCTTGTTTCTCTTCTCTGGTTTCTCTGTCTATCTGAAAAAATATTTTCATGATGATGGTGATGATGATGACATGATGGAAAAAATGAGTTTTAAGTGAAAGATGATGAACTAGAGCTGATTGAACATGATGATGGAGTAGATTGTGTCATCTGTGATGGGTAATGTATCCTACTTCCACAATTCTATGCATTGTTATTGGTTTTCTTTACCATTTTTAATTTCCTCCCTCCGTTCAGTCATTGCCATATATATCGCTGCTCACTCAGTAAAAATCCATTAAACAAAAGATAACTAAATTAAATTAATGAATATAGTAATAATTACTTATTCTTTAGTTTACCCTTTCGTCTCTTCCTTGTCCCCAGTCTATTATACATTTATCCTTTTATAATTTTACAATGAAAACTTACCCGACTAAATTGACAATCTTAACCAGTTGTAAAGAAGAGCAGAGAGCTAGCGAGCAAAAAAACTAACATTTAGTGAACCTTTTATGTTGTCGCTTTAACAAGTTTGAGTGGAGTGCACATTATCCTTATCCCCATCACAAAACGGAAATAACAACTTTGTATTATGTAGTACTTAACTAAAATACTGACATTGATAACTCCCCTTTTAGTAAAAGCATTAACCATCACCACAAAATAGCTGATTTGAGGAGTATTTATTCTTTAGCAGTAAAAATTTAATAGACAAGTACTATTGGTATTATTGGTTAGTATTACTTTTATGCGTATACCTAGAGAAGTACACATTATATTAAATATATATCGCTATAAAAGCCTGAAGCAACGCTATTTATAATCATTATTATGGTAGAGTTAAATGTTGAGTCGTAGTAGTGGTTGTGACAAAGTGGTTACGTATGGTATTTTTAATTAATGCCATGTGGGCTCTGTGATGTCGGTTTTTAAATGTGTCCTGTCTCAACGTAAAACTCGTGTCTTCTATACTAGAAATGTTTCTTTGTTCAATATGTACTTAAACTGAAAATAACGTTTGTAAATAGTGTACATAACTAATGTACTCTAATGTTTCTCAGTCAATTTCAGTATAATTTCATTTCAAGGTTAGCCAAATACTTAGCTTTTCTATATAAACTTGGTGATTGGGCGCTTTGGGTTGTGGGTGGCAAAGGGATATCTCTTAACGTAAAAAAATATTTAGCTAATTCGGTTTTACACAAATTATATTGTCAGATATGGTTTGCTAGTTTCCTTATATCATTTGGGATATAAGTGCACATCAGATCTTTATGCTCCCTAATGACTGCTCTAATGACTATATATACAATATGTACAAGTTTTCATTTAAAGAAGAGAAAAATCTTAAATAATATACTTTTTATGGAAAACAAGAAAAACCGAATTACAACCGACATGATGCGCTTCTTAATGCACTTTATTATTTATTTTTGTACAATACAAGTAACCGGTTAATTTTTTAAATATCATTTCTTTCAATAATTTCAAATTCAAACACTTACTTTTCTCTTACGTTCTCTGGTTTGTAATTTGGTTTTCTCTTCATTGAAAATCTTTTCAATAACTTATCATCTCATTCTGTTAATACGATTTGTTTAAAAAAAAGTGTACAAAACATTATGTTGTTTTAACTGTCTGTTTTTGTTGCTACGAGCTTTTTAAAGAGAGATAGAAAGAGAGAGAGCTAGATTTGTTAAACTTATGCTGCCAGCTTTTGCACGCTAACATGACTTTGCTAACCCAGGTGAATATGCTGGGACTCAAGGTTTAGGACTCCTGAGGCTCCATTCCACCTACCGGCATGACCTGAAGATCTATGCCTCGGATGAAGGAAGGGTTCAGATGACGGCAGCTGCGTTTGCGAAAGGGCTCCTGGCGCTGGAGGGAGAGCTCACCCCGATACTTGTCCAGATGGTGAAATCAGCCCATACCAATGGACTTCTTGATAATGACTGTGAATCCAGCAAGTTCCAAAGACAGTAAGTCACAACAAATATTTATCCTCTATCCTACAATAAAAAATAAGCCTAGCTGCTAAATATTTGGGTGACTTGATACTGTTTCCAGCGTAAAGCAAAAATTGCACGACCTGATGCAGCAAGACAAGGACCTGACTTCCGATGACATGGAGCGCATAAACCCATGCAATTCGCAGAGCATAAATGTCGCTCTTGAATTTATCAAAAATCCGCACAAACTATGCGAGCGTGTGCTCAGTATGATTCACAAGTTGGTCCTTCTTATCCAAGCAAAGAGAGATGACACGACGACCAAAGATGCTGTTTTATACCACGGAGAAACTTGGGACCTTATGGCTCGACGCTGGACCAAATTGGAAAAAGACTTCAAGACGAAAGGTCACTTTGACATCTCCAAGATTCCTGACATTTACGACTGTATTAAATATGACATTCAACACAACTCCCATGCAATTGGGTTTGACCAAGCGGAAGAATTGTTCAATTGCGCAAAGTATTTGGCAGATGTTGTCATTCCACAAGAGTATGGACTAACACAGCTTGACAAACTGGCTATTGCCCAGGGTATTTGTACTCCACTCCTCAAAAAAATTCAAGCTGACCTTCAGCGCAACATTGGTGAGCCTGCTGATGAGTCGGTTAACAGACTCAATCCAAGATACTCGCACGGAGTGTCAAGTCCTGGTCGACATGTTCGCACTCGACTCTACTTCACAAGTGAGAGTCATATTCACTCGCTGCTTACTATGATTCGATTTGGAGGACTTGGAGATAGGAACTTGGACGAGCAATGGAGCAGAGCTATGGAGTACATAAGTGCAGTCAGTGAACTTAATTACCTTACTCAGATTGTGATAATGCTGTACGAAGATCCCACCAAGGATCCATCCTCTGAAGAAAGATTTCATGTGGAACTGCATTTCAGTCCGGGAGCAAATTGTTGTGTGCATAAAACAGTTCTTCCAGGGCCAGGATTCCGGCCTAATAGTAGAAGTGACACAGCAAAAGCTATGGTTAGTTTTAAGACAAATTATGTGATGTGACCTTATATTGGTGATTCGAGATACTCGTATTTATTTATTATTTCTAATACTTTCGGTTGCAGACTCAGCAAACAGCAGTTTTGGCACAGCAACAGGGACTACCTTGCCCGCCAGCGGCGGTGGTCGTAACAGCGGAAAAGGTGGAAGCAAATATTGGAACGCCTACAACACCAACGGCGATAATGCCATGTGCTAGTGGGTCTGCAGGTCTAGTGAGAACAGAAAGCAAGCCAGTGGACATTCCTATGAGATCGGCTGCAAGTATTCAACACCATCACCCCCATGATGACAGCTCTTTCAGACTTATTCCGAAGGCGAGCAAGCAAATGTCATTCAGTGAGTCTGAAATTGATCGACGAAGATCCCTCTCAGAGTCTGAGGAAGTTAGTCCTCAATCTGATTATGACGATAATACATATCAAAAAGTTTTGGTCGCCACTAAGCCTATTCCTATCAAGTAAGAATATTTTGGCTACAAGTTATAACCATGTAATTGTTTAGTTGTCATATAAATTGATGTTATAATAATTGTAACAGGGATGCGCCTGGAAATCGAAGTACTAGAGCAAACTCAGTTGAAGCATCAATAGTTCCGTCAGGAAGATTTTCAAGTACAGCAAAATACTCTATGTTTCAAAATTATCATGCGCAAAATTACAGTCAGTACTTAACCAAAAATTGTTTTGTTTCCTCAGCAAAATTTGATTTCCGACTGATGCACCGCAAGTTCAAAGGATATGGACATTCCCCGTATTTGTTTTCTACCGCCGTAATCACAGGACAGAGTCCTGCCGTTACCTGCGAAGACCTTAAAACCTTCATGCCCATTGAGCCCACTACTGCTCTAGGTTAGTTTCAAGCAACTTCAATTTTCACTTTTAAATTATATCTGCCATTCATAATTCTTGTTCATATCTTCAGTGGACGTAAGCAGTGCTGCTCAACTACCCTCGGTCCGTTCTCTGGAAACACTACATAATGCATTGTCGCTCCGGCAGTTAGACGAATTCTTGGAACGTGTTGTTTCAACCAACTACCGTCCTGCCGCCTCTCTCACATCTTCTCTCCAGGCGATTTCTCAATCAAACAACAATGGAGGTGTCTCTTCGTCAAACGGTGGAATTCCATCTGGCGAAAATGGAGGCCGAGCTGGGTCCGTAGATAGTAGTACAGGAGGAGGACGCACTGGAGACTCTCCTAAGCGTAATGGAAGCATGCCTGGATTCTCCCCGTCGTCTAGCAATTCATGTAGCAACTCTTGCTGCTTCATGGAAATGAAAGATGGACAACTAAGTTTGTACACAGAGCCTATTCTTGTACATTCTCCTCATCTTCCGCATGTCCTCCATCATCCTCATCCTATGGAAAGTTCTAGCGGCTTAGGATATAGCGGACCCCCGTCGTATGTGTCAAGTGCACCTTCGTCTCCCCTCTTTGCATCAGCTTCGTCTGGTGTAGATGAATTTTCCATAGCTCGACCTCTCTCTGGACAAATTGTTGGTTCTGTTACAAACCTGTACCAGGGACCAACTAGTAGCAGTGGAACTGCTCAAAGCTCCGGTGCAGCCACATCAACCACGGCCTCAACTGGAACGATGGACAAAGCTTTTTCTTTCGGATGGGATGACTTGTAGCAGTTTAGCAGAAGATAACGCAAAACAATTTTCATGTACTTATCAACGAGATTCTCAGAGCTACACATAATATACGTATCACATGATTCACATGCCAATAAACTCCTACAACCGCGTCAAGATTTTCCACCATTTATAGCATAACTGATGAAGTATATTTTTATTCAACTACTATTGACTTCATCAACTCCATTTTGTGTTTATAGGATAGTAAGGTGTCACACACACACAGTATATGTTACGTATTTAGATATACGTGACGTAATTATCTAGTATTACAAATTGATGTGTAGGCATCACATTTGAATCATCAGTCTTATTCGTTGATGTTGATCAACTAGTTCTATGAAAGTATTTTAGTGTTACATTTTTACAGAGTTGTTCAATTTTAAATATATTGTATCAATGCAATTCTTATGTACATTTTGTTTTTAAGTATGTGTTTATGTATCTATTTATTGTTATCATGTTATGACAACGGTACGACACCTTAATTTCGTTTGGCAAATATGTGATTCGCATGCAAGACCCACTTATGCAATACTAGTTTATGCTAAAGCTTTAATCGTTTTATTGTTAGGTTTTATCTAGTTTTGAGTGACGCGTAGTCTGATTGTTGAGATGGATCAACCTTAATGCAAAGTTGTGCAATTAGACTGTGATAACCGCAACGTAAGAGCAGAGAAAGGATGTCAGCGAAATATAAAACGTAAACCTTAGAAAGTACCAAAGTTATAGTGAGTAGGTAATTGTGTAATGAAAATATTGAATTTATTGAAATAAATTGAATGCAATTGCAAATCTTATAAAAAAGCAATAGACAAATCTAATTCTATTATTTATTATTCGTAAGTACACATTGACTAGACACTTGATTATCTGAAGTCTTATTACAGAGAAGACATGCTGGATATGTTTCAACAAACAGAGTTGCTCACTTCTTCGTGCCCTGACCATTTTCATTAGCATGAACAAGTGTGAAATAGGAAGAGAGTATTTCGTCGCCTTCCTTAATCTCCTTCACTGCAATCAACGGTACCAGTCTAAGAGGGTGATGGTTATTGTCAGGGTTGGACCACACATTAGGTAAATATTTGGCAAGTTTAACAGGAAAAAGATTCTCGGAATCCTTCTTCGCATTTCCAGAAGTTTTTTTGCCGCCATCACAGTCAAAAATGATTTGCGACTCTTGATAAACCACATTATTCTTTTGCGTTTTGCTTCTATTGTTGACATACTGGCCTACGTTCAGGGGATTGATAGGCGATGATGTAAGCCATGTTTCATCACAGCAAGGAAGATCTAGCCGGAATCTGTCACGCGCTGCACAAGACTTATAAACTGATCTAGACAACCACTTGTCGTTGCCGTCAATATGCACATTGTCAGAACACCGGAATATGAAGGGGTTTCCCAGAGACTGAAAGAACAAAGCTTCGGATGGCAAGTAGATGGTTCCAGGGTACAATGCTGTTGATAAAAAAACGAATTCAAGGTCATACATGCATAATTTCAAACAATAGAAAATGAATGAATTTCATAAAAATAGAGGAGAAATATGTACCAATTAAGGAGCCAGGTGTGGCATTTCCAGACGCCAGAAATACTCCCGTTCCAGCATGCTCTCCAACCATACTTTTTCTTCGTTCAATGGAGTAACCAAAAACACTATGCATTATCTCTTTATTCTTAGCTGACAGTTTTTGTGCTGCTTGGTCATCTTTCATGTGCCCTTCTTTCTCGTTCTCTAATAATTTCTTAAACATGGGAACAAGGAGGCTAAGTAGTTCATCATCCGATAACAACTTGTCACCGCCTTGATGCACATGATGCACAATCATGGGACCTGAAGATGTCACTTCACCATTTTGTTCTGCATGTTTTAGCTGACTTCGCTGTTCTATTGGAACCTCAGAAGTTTTCTGCGGTGGTATTGCATTCTTCGATTTCTTATTTTGTTTCAAGTTCACAATAATCCAGGGAACAAACCGATACTTGTAGTTTTCCCAAAACGAGGAGAACCATTTTCGCATGTTGATCAACTATTAATCAGTCTTTTAAAAGTTTCTGTGGATTTTTAAAAATTGGTTTAATTGAAAATCGTTTGTTGGTTATGTCGGATGACATATCTCTGGACACTGGAATGAAATCTAGACTCATTCTCTGGACTTTCCGCATGCACATCTGTTTTGTCAGCTGTTCATGCACGTGGTCGGTGGTCGAGTCATAATAATCTGTAAGACTTTGTTGCAACTTTTTGGATGGTCATAAAGCAATTGTTGCGTCACTTCGTTCTTAATCTTGATCAACCAACAATGAACAAAATTTCACACATATTCTAACCACATTCTCTTTAATCCTGATAGTGACAGAACTAAGTATTATCTACGTTCTATAGAATGACATGACAATGCT
>JAQIXW010002130.1:0-16518 GCA_034700685.1 Willowsia buskii | reverse complement strand
CATATTTCACAGACATGCATACAGACACTTCCTCTTTCCTTCTTGTTTTAAAACCCTTTCCCGCATTAAGACTGAAAGGAGTTTACTCTGTGATTCCCTCATCAAAGGAAGGGAATGCATAGTCTGGATGCAACTCATCTTCACTTGACATGACTTTAATACATATACGCTTATAATATAACATACAATATGATTACGTTTATTCCAAGCATGTTACCTATATATTAGATACGTATTTTTCTCTGCTGTTCTATAACCCTTGTAAGGTCTATAAGTCTTGTAAGGTTGCAATAAAGTTATGATTTGTTTAGTTTACAATCATAATTTTCAAAATTGGTGGCATTTTTCTGGTAAAGAATGTTTGAACCTTTGTTTATTTAAATTCATAATACCAGAAGTGTCACAACAGTATTCTAAATGTAGTCGAAGAAGCAATTTCAATGTTACCATGACAAAAAAGACTGCAGGACAAACTCACAAAAAAACATTTGTACAACACAACACGTTTTTTGATGAATGCTTACTTGCGTTTTTATTATACTTTTTGGCTAAGTCTTTGCATCACGCCTTCTGATATTCGCTTGTTTAACCAATTCTCTCAACTCAGAATGAGAAGTAAAAATGAGAACCCCATGTCTTAATTAAGAGTTACGCTATGCATGACATGTTTCGGCTTACAAACGAAAAACAAACTGTCCAAAACGTTTCGTATCTCACAATGTATTATAGCTCAAAACAAAATAGATGAACTGGTCAATTCGTGTTTGCTTAAAGTAAATTCATTTCAAATCATTGTTTTGGATCTTGCAGAATACAAATTTTGCTTATGACTTGAATCTCAAATCAACCCACGTTTCTGGACCATTTTTCTGATTCTTGAAATCATCATTTTCGTAGTTGTAAGTTTTCAAAATATATCACCTTAAAATTTATTTTGTGCTGCATATCTCTGGGTTTAAGGTAAGGAGAAATAGCTTATAGCTTCATTTCGGACTAATAATTATTAACAGAAAAAATTACGTTTGCCCTTTACGTTACGGTTAAATTGTGATAAATTGATTTTGATAAGTTTTAACCTGGTGAAAACTTTTGTAATATTATTTGAATGAAGTGAATGCTCTACTTCTGCTCTGGTTTGAATTTAATTCAAGTTCAACTACTGATTTGAAATTTGTATAATAAAAGTGCAATTTCAAAGCAATCAACTGTTTACTCCTTCCCCAATTCTTTTACTTTTAATTGTTAAAGTGTATATAATTCAAATTTTCAGCTCCAATTCAATTTGGATTGACGGAACTAAACCTCACTTGCTCAGTAAATGGGACGCATGCTCGGTTTTCACTAACAAAAGTACGTTTAAATTCTTTTAAAATATATTTTATCACAAAAGTAGTTACGACCAAAATTAGGGAAAGCGAAAGCACTTGCAAGTGAACATTCTTAACATGGAAAGTGGGTATTTTACAGAAATATTTACTTCAACTATATGAATTATGAACAGCCATACAAATTCTTTAAAAAGCTGAAAATGAACAGTTATCTGACTTTACATCTTATTGTCAGTTTAATCTTTACATGCGTTACAATTTTTAATCTGAAATCAAAATGCTGCATTCTATACACTTGTATGATCCTTATCGTTAATGCCATCGCTACATTAAATAGTTTTTTCGTATTCAGGTTCACACTTTTTTAATATAATCTTGAACATTACAAGTACTTCTATCTATATTTCCAGTTCTTCTACTTTCTCTCAAATCGCAGAGAAATATTAATTTTGTTCCTCTGGCAGCAATAACCACTTGCCAAATATCAGTCTCTGCCAGTTAACTGTCTCTCCTCGTACGTTCTCCTTTAACGACTGTGTCAATTATAAAATTACGCGTATATTTTGTCAAGCATACACAATTGAATTCTTTTAGGTAAAAGTCTATTTTTCGGGAAAAATGCTCGCTCATAATTTTTCCACTAATTATGGTCCTGCTAATTCCACTCACTAATTAGTTCCACTAATTAGAAGAAAGGGAGAGTGAGGAATCTTAAATTGCTATTTGTCACAAAAATGTATTTTTAATTAGTGTATCTATCGCTTTTTCTCGAATAGGAAAAGCGGCTGATTTACAGGTCCTTTAAGCTTCGGGCTTCTTTATAATTTTAAATTCCTACTATTTCTTATTAAAGGTAAACAAATAAATAGTAACTTTTAATTTTTGAAAGTCGTTAGCTAGGTAATATTCAATTGAAAATATGTATTTTTAAATCCATGCTTTAATGAAAAAATGTTTCTTCACAGAACCTTTCTACTTTCTATCCCAATTCAACATGGAATCATGTGTCGAAAGCGACCCTGCGTCACCCCGCCGCACCGACGAGCCACTCCAGCTTATCGAATTCACCAAAACGGACAAGGTGGGAAATACGTCCATCAAATTGTGTGAGAGTACAGTGAAGCTACTCACCGAAAAAGCGGGGGACCGTCCCCTCTCAACAATTGGCATCTGTGGACCATCTCGTCAAGGCAAAAGCTTTCTGCTTGGTCACATGATCCGCTGTCTGGAATCCCTAGAAACTGGCAATCCAGACTGGATGGACTGGGAAAATAAATCTAAACCGCTGGAAGGCTTCAAGTTCAGAAACGGCACGGCACCTGAAACCCAAGGGATTTGGGTGTGGAGTCGACCATTCATCGTAAAAAACGACGACGGGAAGCAGATCGCTGTCCTTCTGATTGACACGCAAGGAACCGATGACGAATTCACTACAAAAAAGGACATGTCCGCCATCGTAGGTCTGAGTCTCCTCACTTCCTCCGTCATCATCTTCAACTGCTTCAATAATCTCCAGGAAGACATTCTCAGCGCCATGAACACCTACACCCATTACGGTCAACTGGCTCTGGACAACTCCAAAGATATCCCTTTCCAAAAGCTTATCTTTCTCATCCGAGATTGGAACCATCCGGGGGAGTACACGTATGGAAATAAAGGCGGGAAGAATTTTCTTGAGGAGAAGCTCAGGATCAAGGAAGACCAGCCCCTGGAAGCACAAGATGTTCGGAAATCAGTGAAGAGTTGCTTCCAAGATGTGGACTGCTTCTTAATGCCTGCAATCGGCGACAAAGCTTTGTACCCGGAATTCACCGGATCCATTGCCGAGCTTGCTCCAAACTTTGCAAAAAACATGGAGAAATTTATCAGCAGTTTGATAAGCAGTGACACACTGGTTGTTAAGGAGGTACTTGGAGGGGGCGTGACAGCTGGAGAGCTTTTCTCGTTCCTGGACAACTACCTGCAAATCTTCAATTCCAGTGAGCTCCCCTCAGCGAAGAACATGTGGGAAGCTACCTCCGATGTTCATAACACGCATGTGGTCAAAACGGCATGCAAAAAATTTTCTGATTTAATCATAAAATATCTGAGAGGAAAAAACTATCTTTCTGTGGAGGATTTGGAAGAGGCGCAGACAAGAGCTGAAAAGCAGGCTGTTGACTTCTTCAAAAACGCTCGAAAATTTGGGTCTCCAGAAAAGATATCCGAGTACGAAGAGCAACTGATGAGCGTTCTAAAGAAAGAGAGGTTGGAATTCAAGAATCAAAATGAGGAGAAACGAAGAAAGCACCTGAATGCGGTTCTCGAAGATGCCTTGACCAAATTCAGGAATTTGTTAGAAGAGTTCACTCCTCTCGATGAAAATGACCCAACTGTCTTTTACGATGACGCTGAAATAAACAGGGCATCAGACCAGGCCAAAGATGTGGTCATACAGGAAATCAGAGATAAATTGGACGTTGAAACGGAGGAAGCAATCAAAACAAAAATTGAATCTTTTGATTCCATTTCTGACACATCCTTGAGCTCACACATGAACAGAAACAGGATAATCCGAGCGGAATCGGAAAAGAAACTCAGAAAAATCGTGGACGACCTTGTGGGCGATTTCGAGCAGCAAGTTAAAAAATTTCTTGAGCAAAACAAGTTCGCAGAAGAGGAAGAACTCACTTATTTCCAAGCAGATGTGTCAAAGTCCAAATTGGAGCTCTGGAAAGAGACCAAGAAGCCTGGCAAAAAGAGTTTCCATGGCGACCACCAAACAAAACTGGAGAAGGAACTGGAAGCCCTTTCAACCAAACTCGAAAATGAGCTCAGACTCCACCTTCAACAATGTCAACTTGACGGAGACACAAAAATCTCTGAAATTTGCGAAAAATTCGAACAAAGTGTGGGTCAGGCAGCGGAAGGCATCCATAAGCAAGAAGATTTGAAACTTATTTATGGCCAATTAAAAGCAGAAGTTTTGAAAGATTTTGCAAAAATTCATAACCCTTTCCCAGACAATCATTCCATGCATGAGAAGTTCAACAAGAAGTTAAATTCTCAACTGGAGGGCATCATGGAGAAAGTGGAGAGGGAAGCCCTTCAGCGTCAACAACGAATCGAGGAAAGCTATCAGCAAGCTGTGGAGAAAGCACAGCTCCACTACGTCGATGAAATGAATAAAATCCAGAGTTCCAGTGCATTCGTGTCTGAAGAAAGTCTCCAACTGGAGCATGACCGCCTTTTGGAAGAATCCCTCGAAAAATTTGAAACTTTCCCAAAGGAAGGAGATTCCGATAACGCTGAAAATTTCAAACAGCAACTGGAAACCGGCGTGAGCAAAGAATATACGAAAGTCCGAGAAGAAAATGAGAGGAAGCGGGAGTTGGTCAAAATGAAAGCACAAAGTTGTGTGACCGACTGCCTCACAAAATACAATGACGTTATGAAACGTGACATGGACCGACTCAGGAGTGAGGAGCAGCTAAAGGACCTGCATGATAAGGCGCTACAAGAGGCACTGAACATGTTCTATGAACAATGTCCAGCACAGAAGGACGCCGACTTTGCCAAAATTTATGAGGAGGAGCTGGAAAAAGAAATAACTGAGAATTACACGGAGTTAAAAGCATTTTTTGAATTGAAGAGGGGCGCTGAAGATGTAGCAGTGAGGGAGATTCTTGCCGACTGCCGGAAGCACTATCACGACCAGATGCAAAAGCACTGCAAAAACACAACTTTCATTAGACCCAACCAACTCAAAGAATTTCACAAGCAGTCAGTTGCCGTGACACTGGACAAATGCGGGAAGCGTGTACCTCTCAGTGCCGGGCAGAAATTGGATTTGGAGCAGGAGATGGACTCGCTGTTCGAGAAGTATCTGCAGGAAAACGTCATGAAGTTGAACTTTGATGCAGGTCATTTTCCAGCGATTGGTATCGACTTGGGAACAACGTACTGCTGTGTCGCCGTCTACATTAATGGGAAGGTGGTCATCATTCCGAACCAGGGGCAAGCGAACAGTGACACCACAGCCAGCTACGTGGCACACAATCCTGACGGCTCCAAGACATTCGGTAATCTGGCGAAAGAGAACGCATTCCGAAATCCAGAGAACACAATTTACGACGCGAAAAGAATGATTGGAAGGAAATTTGATGATCCGGAACTCCAAGGGGATATGAAATTCTGGCCGTTTCAGGTTGTGGGTGTGGATGGAGTTCCAAAAATCAATATTAATGGGACCCTCTACTTCCCAGAGCAGATTTCTGCCGAGCTCCTCAGACAATTACGACTCATGGCTGAGAAGCACTTGGGACTCAAGCCGGACACCATTAAAAAAGCAGTGATCACCGTTCCAGCCTACTTCAATGATGGCCAGCGACAGGCGACTGTTGACGCTGGGGAGCTGGCGGGACTGGAAGTGCTTACGATTCTGAACGAGCCCACAGCTGCAGCCATCGCGTATTCCATGGAACGTCTGGACAATTCTCCAACAAAAGTATTAATCTTCGACTTGGGGGGAGGTACTTTTGACGTGGTGATCCTTGATGTGACCCCCAAAAAGATTGAGGCGCTAACAGTGAACGGTGACACGCATTTGGGGGGAGAGGATTTTGACCAGAAAATGATGGAGTATTGCGCTCTCATGTTTAAGGCGAAGGAGGGGATCGACCTGTTTGCAGGAAAGGACTCTTCTGTGAAGCAAGAGAGGGACGAGGCGAGACGAAGACTGAGGCGGTTGACAAACGAATGTGAGAAAGCAAAGAAGGCCTTGTCATCCGGCAGGAAAGCGACTGTGGCCCTGGACGTTATCTATAAGAACGTAGATCTGAGCGTGGAGGTGACCAGAAAGAAATTTGAGGAGCTGAACGAGGTCAAATTCAGAGAGACAATTAAAATTGTGGATAAAGCTCTCCGAGATACGGGGATGAGGAAGGAGGAGATCGAGGATGTGGTTTTGGTCGGAGGTTCCACGAGGATTCCCAAAATTCAGGAGCTGCTCTCGGAATACTTTGAGGGGAAAGCTTTGAATTATTCCATTCATCCGGATCAGGCAGTTGCGTATGGAGCAGCAGTCAAGGCAGCCATGATGAATGGGGAGCAGCTCAAGGGGAAAATTGATTTTGAACAGATTATTGACGTGACGCCACTTCCGCTCGGGATTGAGGATGCGAGCAAGAACATGTCTGTTATCATTCCGAAGAGTACCAAGGTTCCAGCGAGATTGAAAGAGGCTTACACGACAGTTAAAGATAACCAGGAAAGCTGTCATATCAAAATATTCCAGGGGGAGGAGTTCGTCGCGGCAAATAATGAGCCTCTTGGTGACTTCATTTTGGAGGGCGTTCCTCCTGCACTGGCTGGGAAGGAGATGATCGACGTGTTTATGGAAATTAATTCCATGGGGATTTTGCATGTGGAGGCGGTAATCAAGAGTACAAAGGGCAGCAACAAGATAACAGTTAGGGAGAATAAGAAGAGGATGAATCCGGAAACTAAAAGGCGACTATTGGCAGAGGTAAATATTGATACTTGTATGCAAATTTGAATTCAAAACTTTTCAGTCTTAATAATTTCTTTTATTTTTCTAGTTTTCAAGCTAAAGCTGTCACGATTCCCCTTAAACTTGCTAAGGAAAACTAAAGGCCAAACGGTATTTTTATGCATTCAATGCTGTAATGGCTCAAACTTTTATAATATTCGGTCAATAAATTTAAACTAGCTTAATAAACTTACATTGAAATAAATACATATCCACTGTTTTTATTTAATTACATTTGATTCTTTCGAATTCCAATTAATTAATCATAAGTGTGCATAATGACTACGACTAACATTACTGAAAACAATAGCAATTGAATATAAACTGTATCGCATAAAAATCAGTGCAAAACGAAGTAGAAATGGTATTCGAATCTCTTTTTGAACTATCTGCCGCCGGTTCCAAAAAGAGGATCAAACTTGCAGTTCGCAATCTTTGCAGCTTTTCCCATCCGGATGTGCCCTATTGGAAAGAACTTTGGACAACTTGTCAATTCGTATCAGTTCCGTCTTTCGTTTCTCCCGAATATCCTCCCTTCCAGTGACATCCAAGGCGTCCAAGTCGATCTCCAGTTTGGAGCAGAGACCTTGAAGGGTTCGATAGTTTTTTGTGAAATGAGGGCCCTCGTAAGCTGCAACTTGCTTCTCCAGATCTGAAATTTCACCTACCACTGCTTTTAACGACATTTCCACGACATCTGTAATTTAAAATATATAATTGCAGGTTTCACATAGATCTTCCTGGTTTAACGGGTTATCATTAAATGATCATTAATCATTGGTCTATAAACAGAACTGAGCTAAACAAACTCACCTTCCGGTTGACCCATCTTCCCTCGTCCGTTTCCTCCTCCCCCACTCCAGAACCATCCAGGCTTCTCATCGGGATCAACTCTAAAATCTGTCTTGCGAATTGCATCGATGGAAGTGCGCAATTTCCCAAGGATGTCCTTCTGCCTCTGAGATGGTTTGTAAATTTCGGCAAGCAATTCAAAATCATTATGATGGGAGACGCCCCCACAACTATTGGGGGTTCCTTTCATCGTCATCCCCTCCTGTCAGAGGACGGAGTTGAAGTGTCCGTTGTCCGTCTCAGAAAAATGCACCTTTCATCAGTTATCAAACTCGACAATAAATCACAGGTGAATACTGAATGAATGCACGCAACCACTGTGCTGAATGGCCAATTTTACCAAAACGTACGGAACAGAGTATATACATATCAGAGAATAATTTTTGCAATGACATATTTAGCATTTTTCCTAATGCATCTGCATTGCATGTTGTGTGTATCTATATGTTTAAGCACAGCAAGTATTGAGCAATGCAGTAAAGCCATTATTTTCTTAACATGGATTCACGCTTCATTCTTCATGATATTTACATGAAATGTATGTAGCTTCATAAAAAGATGAATAAACAGTTGACAGCTATCGCTATCATTCAAGAACTGGACTTTTTGCAATGTAGAAGTTGAAAAACGTTGTGATGGTTAAAATCTACGAACTGGGAATATGATGAGCTAACTAAAAGTGATACAGCGACAAACGACTGACGGAAATATGTGTGTGCTTTAGTCTCTTCTTTCATCCTTCTCTCCTCCAACAATATTCAATATTTGTATTTTATCTTGTAGCATAAGCATAAACCAAAGTGGCATAGCAGGCAGAGTTGAGGTTTGTCAAAACGTTTTGTCAGTAACTGAATTCCATTTATTTGATATAGTTACATTGGGTTTATTCCGCCATACAACACAACACGACAGCAGACATAGAGAATGGGAGTAGTTGATTTCACCATTAATTGTGTGTCGTATGTTGTGATAATGCACATTAGTTTCCATCGCTATAAACTGGCTAAAATCTCTCGTTGCCCCGTAAAGTTGCCAAAATATATCAGTCAAAGCAGCTCGCCGCATAATATAGCTGCTACATCTATCCTGCCTCTAGACGATTTGACACATTTCTTATCTGTGAGATGACTTGAATTACTTGCTTTCTTTTGTCATGAAGTTAGAGACAATTTGATAACTATTGTTGCTACTCTTAGTTAGTGTGGCGAAGGGAGACTCACCTTTTTTATAATGTATTACATTTACATATATGTGCCATATATGTCGTTGTAGTTAATCAATTTGTCAGGCCGGTCGGTGTAAAAATTATAAGGCATAATATTCAATCAAGTTTGATTTGATAATGAATGATTTTTTTGTTTCCTCAATTTCAGCTCAATTTCAGCTCGCCAGCCTTGGGTGAGTCATCAAAACATCACAGTCAAGTTTGCAACAACTTTTGCATTCCTACTAGCAATTATACACAAAAACCTGACAAAAAAGGTCATAGGTGAATGAAATTAATAAGTAAACACTCAAAGTTATATTCTCCAAAGTATTTGTGCTTTCTCCTTTTAAAACGTCTTCAACCAGTTTATTCAGGGAATGACTTTGTTTATGTTTTTTGTTGTATTTAAAGAAGTTGGTCAAGAAACTGGAAACCTGTGGACTATTTGGTGCATAAATACATCGTCAACTTAAAGGTAAGTTGCTGCAATGATTTTTAAATGCTCCTATAATGCAATGTTTCCTAATAGTGTTTATTTTTGGACAAGTAAGATCTCTGGAATTGAGGCAACGCAATGGAGGAGCCACTTCAGCTTATCCAATTCAAGAATGCACCATCCCCCAGTTCCCCCAACAACGACTGTGGAGACATCCAACTCAACTACACCAACTTGGATCGGGTCCTCTCCCGCACAGAGAATCGGCCTTTATGCATCATCTGTGTGAGTGGACCCTCCCGCCAGGGGAAGAGTTTCCTCCTCGGCTACATGATTCGCTGCCTCGAAGCATTCGAAAGGAATGAACCTGATTGGATGGACTGGGAAAACAAGGGGAAGGCCTTGTCCGGTTTCAAATTCCGGAATGGCACTAAACCTGAGACCCAAGGGATTTGGTTGTGGAGCAAGCCCTTCCTTATCAATGTTGGGGATGAAGAGACCCCGATTGCTGTCTTACTAGTGGATACACAAGGAACTTATGACGAGTTTATCAGTTCCTGCACTACTTCCTCCATCGTTGGAATAAGCTTGCTGATGAGTTCCTGCATGATCTTCAATTTCTTCAAGAACCTCCAAGAAGATGTTTTAACTTCTCTCGAGTCATACGTCACCTATGGAAAATTAGCCTTAGAGAATCAAGGATCTTCCTCCACCTGCAAGCCATTTCAAAAGCTGACCTTCCTCATTCGAGATTGGAACAATCCCGCTGAATTCCCTTTTGGAGCAAAAGGTGGCAAGGCATTCATCGAGAAGAAGTTACAGCTCAAGCCTGACCAGTCACCGGAAGCGCGTACAATTCGAGAGACTATCAAATCCTGCTTTGAAACTTTAGACTGCTTCCTGATGCCCTTTCCTGGGGATGCTGCTATCATGCCGGATTTTCAAGGGTCGATTCAGGAACTGAACATTCCTTTCGCTAAGAAGCTGGAAGACTTCATTTCCAACTTGATCAATCCCGATCATCTTGGAGAAACATCTGTGAAAAGAGTGCTGGAAAATGTTGTGACCGCTTCGGAATTCAAAAGCTATCTGGAAACTTACATTTCCATTTTCAACTCGAAGGAAATGCCGAGTCCTCTCACTTTGCTGGATGCTACTGCGCAAGTGGCAAATCAATCTGTGCTTCAAAAATGCCTCCAGAAATATCTCGAGGTGATACGCAACCATCAAAGGACAAAGAAGTACTTGAAGGAAGAACATATGCAAAAGGTAGATAAGCTGGCAAGAAAACAGAGCATGTCACTTTTCAAGTCTTCCAAGAAGTTTGGGACTGCTGAGAAACTTCTGGAATTGGAAGATGACCTGGAGGGAATGATGGATAAGCAGTTGAAAGAGGTGAAGAGATTGAACCAGGAGAAACGTGATAAGATTATAAATTCAGAGGTGGAAAGCGCTTTGAACACATTTAAGGAAAATATAGATTTGGAGTTCCCATTCACTTCTTCTGCGAGCACAGATTATTATGAAGAGACCAAGATCAAAAAGATTGCAAAGCGTTTAATAGACAATGAGTTGGATGACTTTCGTGAAAAAATTGGAGATGACGAAGAGGACTACTCGTCGTTAGATAAGCTCTGCACTCAGGTGGAACTCAAGTTGAAAGAGTATCTGGAGGACCATATAATTCTTCAGAATCGATGTCGTCAACGGGCAGCTGAGAAAGCTTTCGTGGATCTGCTGGATAATCTCGTGAAGGAGTACTCTGAAAAACTTCAAAAGTTTTTGGATGAGAACCCATACTTGGATCTGTCTACTGACGAAGGTGTAGCTTTTCAAGGTCCACATGACCAATTAAAGCGGGACTTGATAAAGCAGTTCGAAAATGAAAAAAGTCGGTTTGCCCCGAAAGGGAAGAAGGTGCCGGAGTTTGCTGGACACGGTTCTTCCGATTTTGAACTCCATCTCTCACGTGCATTTGCTTCCTTGACTACTGAGCACACCGTGAGACTACAGCAGCACCAGTTGGCTTGTGAATCGCTTGTTCAAGAGTTGATTGAAATGCACAGAAAGGAAATGAAGGCAGCCGCTCTAACGGACCTTGAGGAACTGGAGGAATGGCGAAACAATAGAAATTCAGACTACCAAGCCATGTTCGAAAATCGATGTTGTCTTCCAAAAAATTCTTCAATTTTCCAAACCAACTTGAAAAGCCTGCTGGAGAAGCTGGAAGAGGTCTGCAAAGCAGTCATCTATGAATTGGAACAAAAACGAAAAGCAGCCCAGCAGAAACTCCAAAACGCGATTGGCGACAGTTACGAAATGTACCACAACGAAATGACGAAGCGTCTTAAGGAAGCGGAGTTTGTAGAAGAAGATGAATTCCTTCGCTGGAATGACGATTGTGTTCAAAATTCTATTCAGAACTACAAAGACTGTCCGATTCCAACTGTCAACATGGAAAATGAAGGGCTGGAAACTCTGTCTGAGAAGCTCATCCAAGATTTTGAGCAACTGTCAGCTCAACGGCGGCAGAAAACGGATCTGGCGACTTTAGAAGCTAAAAACCTTGTGACTCGGTGTCATGGCTTGTATCAAAACGAAATGAAGTCTTGCATGGAACGAGTGATATCCTTGGAGAAACTCAAAGAAGGTCACGAGAAGGCGAATGAAATGTCTGTGAAGATATTCAAGGACCTATGCCCTGTGAAACTGGACTCATTTGCAGGTTTCTACATTGAACAGTTAGAAGAGGAGAATAAAGAAGCGTTTGTGGAGGGTTTATACGTTTTCGAACTTAAGATGGGGGAAGAGGAGACGATAACCGCTGGAGCTATTGCGGACTGCCGCTCCCAATACGATAGTGAGATGGGGAAACATTTGAAGAATCAAGATTTTATTCGACCTGATGACCTCACAAAGTTACACCAATTGGTGGCCAAGAAATCTGTGGAAGTTTGCAATCGGAGGACACCACTCACTCATGGACAGCGTGTGGCGTTGATGGAGGCGTTGGAGGAGTCATTCAAAAAGTGGAAGGAAGAGAATGACATGCACATGGAGTGCGAAGATGTCGCCATCGGGATTGATTTGGGAACAACTTATTCCTGCGTTGCGGTTTACGCTGGGGGTAAAATCAGAGTGATTCCAGATCTGCAAGGGAAGAACACCACTCCAAGCTATGTCGCATTCCAGGAAGATGGGTCGGAGGTGGTGGGGGAGCCTGCAAAAAGCAGGGCTTATGAAAATCCCGAGAATACGATCTACGACGCGAAGAGAATCATTGGGAGAAAGTTTACTGATGAGAAGCTGCAGGAAGACATGAAATACTGGGCGTTCACTGTGGAGGAACATTCCGGCATCCCGAAGGTCAATGTGAGAGGGAGGAAACTCTATCCGGAGGAGATATCAGCTACGATCCTGAAAGAGTTGAAGCAGTCAGCAGAAAAGTTTTTGAAGCGGCCTGTCACCAAAGCAGTGATCACTGTTCCTGCATATTTCACAGATGGCCAGCGACAGGCAACGAAAGATGCTGGCGAGCTTGCAGGTCTGGAGGTTATGATGGTCCTTACGGAACCTGTGGCAGCGGCAATGGCTTACAAGAAGCAACACGCTGAGACATTTGGCAATCCTGATGACGGAAATCAAACAAGAAATACAGTCATTTTCGATGTCGGAGGTGGGCTGTTTCAGAAAATCCATTATTAAAAACAGTCGATTTGTTTAAAAACATGTTTCAAAATTTCCATTTCTAGGTGGCACCTTCGACACTGCAGTACTCAAGTCGAAGCAGGGGCAACTTGAGACATTGGCTGTGGACGGGGACGATCACTTGGGAGGAGAAGATTTTGACAGAACTTTGATGCAACATTGCGCAGAGGAATTCAGAAGACAGCACAGAATTGATCTGCTCTCTGGGAAAGACAGCAGCCAAAAACAGAAGAGGGATGAGGTCCGCCGAAGATTGAAACGGTTGCAGGTGGAGTGCGAGCGGAAGAAAATGGAGCTGACGGGTTCGAGAAGAGTGACCGTTGTGGTGGAAAACATTTATGGGCGTACTGATTTAAGTGTGGTGGTGACACGAGACAAGTTTGAGGAGTTGAATCATGTTCTCTTCAGAAAAACTTTGGAGGGAGTGGAGCGGGCACTAAAGTCAGCGAAGATGGAGAAAGGAGACATCCAGGACATTGTTCTGGTGGGGGGATCAACAAGAATCCCAAAGGTTCAGGAGATGCTCCGCTCCTATTTTGGAGGGAAGGCTCTGGATTCCTCCATTAATCCTGATGAAGCGGTAGCTTACGGAGCGGCGATGAAAGCAGCTATAATGAATGGAGCGATTACCAGGGAGAATACTGACTTCACCAAGATTCAGGATGTGACTCCGATGAGCATCGGAGTAGAGATTTATGGAGGGGGCTTCTCTGTCATTATACCGAAGAGTACTAAGGTTCCGGTGAAGGCACACGAGAGGTACAGAACTGCCCATAACAACCAGACCAGTGTCCAAGTCACCATTTACCAGGGGGAGGAGAAGATGGCGGTGAGGAACAAGCACTTGGGCGATTTCTACTTGAATGGAATCCCGCCTAAAGGTGCTGAGGTGGAAAATATTGATGTGGAGATGGTCATCAACGCTCAGGGAATTCTGCACGTGAATGCGGTGTGCAGCAGTACTGGAGTAAATACAGGGATTCGGGTGACTGAGAACAAGCAGAGAATGAGCAGGGCAGTCATTCAGAGACTGTTGGCTGAGGTGTGAACCTATACTTCATATTTTTTGTTCTTCTTTTAAAAAATAGTGATTCTTAATATCAATTTTAACATCTGCTTTTATTTTCAGCACTGTGAGGATTAAACGTGGAAGATGTATTTACACTGACAATTTAGATGATCAAAACTTACAATTTATCATTAATAAGCAAATTGACTATTACTTTTTTTGTAAAACAAATCTGCGTTCCAAAGTATTGTATTAACAAAATAAATGTTTCAAATATTTACTTATGAATAAATGAGCGATCCAATAAAAAATGATGTGTCACATTGCCCCAAGGGAAAAAAGACAAGTTTCTAGATTGATGTCAAATGTGTCAACTCGACACGAGCATTGCGACTTGGCGACAAGCTATTGTTATGAGTGCACAGCTAGATAAAGTTCGGAGTCCACGTGTCACTGGCTACACATCAGGATCTGACCTTGCTTTCCTTTCCATTCTTTTAATTTTTTCTTGTTTTTATTCAAGAAGATGAATATTTAGGTCAGAAAAGGATATCGACCTTCAATATCTTTACGCAACAGGAAAGGTGAGCATTGCTATGAAATGAAACGAGGATATTCCTTAAAAGTGAAACTGATTTTAGGAATGGAATGAAAATTGTTGAGCATGGGAGCGACTCAACCCGTTCACATCTCTCATCAGCGAGCCCTACACCTGTTTCATTCTTAACATCCTTCATTTTGATATCGAAGGAAGGAATATTATGTCTCTCTACTTGTATTTAGCATGCGGACTATGCGGAGTGAGTATTCTTTTGTCACGTCACATTTATTTGTCCAAAGCCAAAGATGTAGGATTAGAAGATGATAAAAAATGAAATGAGAGCAAAATAAAGTCATCTCACTACTTATGAAAATACCTCGTAGATGATGAGAACTGACAAACACAAATAAATTTTCAGATTAAAAAAATCGTCTTAACTTCAATCTTTAGTTTAATTATATTTTTTCTTCTTCAGTTGTCGTTTTTGGATTGGAGTTTTAAAACGTTGTGTCACACATTTGACTAGCAACATTCCTAGGAGTAGGCAAACAAATAGCATGGCTAACAAAATGATAAGAATTAGTGCATAAACATCAATCAGTCTCCTTTGCCACCAGCCCTGCCTCCTCGCTAATGGCTTCAACGAGCTTGTATTGTGTTTCAGGACATACTCCACCCAGTAGACTGCATTTTTAACGGGATCCATTGGCCTATCGCGGAACATTGCTCATTCACTTTTTTTCCAAATCTAATCATTAAACACGAAAATAGTTATATAAATGGGTATAAGCTTATAACAATTCAAATTTTCAAATTTACTCCGCATTTTAAAAATTACTTGTCTGAGATTGTCAGTTCTTTTATGGCATTCACCAAATCTTGTGTGGTCACAGAAGTAATATCGAGTTTCATCGCTGCTCCCATTTCCTCTAGTCTATCAGCATTGAAGTCTTGATCCCCTAAAATTATGGAATAGCGACAGCATGAAATTTGCAAAAAACTAACATTACTAAACCATAACTTGCATGATTATTGATTATACTATTTTACCAAAAATAGGGAATACAATTAGTGGAACTCCGTAACAAAGAGCTTCTTGCACACTTGGCCGACCCGCTTGCGAAATAAACGCTTTAATTTTTGGATGAGCTATACAAAATTATTCGCAAATTTAATTTGAAAGTTCCTCATTTTCCAAACATAAAAAATATCCTATATGGAACATATTTTCTTAAGCACAAACCAAGCACATCTTGTTGTGGGAACCAATCCCGGAACAAAATATTACTCGATCTCTCTTCCGGCACTGGTCCAGTCCACTTCCACAAAAACTGTAGATTCGGAAAGGCTGCAAATGCATTCATAAATTCTTTCCTGAGACTATCCGGCATTGCAGATATTACAACAGAGCTTCCAAAACTGACATAAATAAATCCTTCAGAGTTCTTGTCATCAATAAACAATGCTAGATCCTGCAATTACAATCAAAATTGAGGAACTAAATAAACAATAAATTTTAAAATATGAGCCCAAATTACATTTGGAAGTAGATTCCTTTTTTCGTCATTATTGCACAAAAGGCCAGAATACGACACAAACATTGGCGGCAAGCTCATCGGATAGTCCTCAATAAAATGCGTATTATGAAGCACAAGACTCGTCTCCTGTTCAATTTCTTCAAAACTTGGCATTCCATCCAAACTGAGTCTCTTTCTCGCAACACCCTCCATTTTGAGAGTGTCGACAAAAACATATCTCCAAATGAAGGGCGCAATTGTGTTTAAAGTGCGACTCCACAGTGATCCAAATAGAGATTCAGATTTTTGATGGAACATAATTTCTGGAATGCTGGAGGTCTCTGGAACGACTCCAAATGGCTCCCAGAGAAAAGGCATCGTCACAGGATT
>JAQIXW010002129.1:0-16520 GCA_034700685.1 Willowsia buskii | reverse complement strand
AGGTATGCACATGGGAATTCATTACAGTCAAAGTACTTACAGTTCATGTCCAACTGGACGGTAGTCGCGAGTGGTCGACTAATATTGTTATTGGATGTTTCACACGTGAGCTCCGCTCCCAGATCCGATCGGGCCAATATCGATATCGTCAAGTCATTCTTCATTACTCCATCTTCGTAGTAGTCACTCGTATCAATGAGTTTTCCATTCCGATACCAAACCACACGAGGGGGTGGTCTCCCTGCAACAGCAGAAAAAATGCACACAATCATAAAAATCTTTCATCTTCGTGATATATTACATTCCATAACGTTCCATCTTCAATCATCATCGTCATGCACATTCAAACCCATTTCAGATTAATACGCTGGATGCCAATAATAAAAAATGTTTTATTTAGTCATTGCTACAGATTCTATCATCAGCAGAGGATATACACATTTATAAATATTTTCCACTTGCCGTACCAAAGTACAATATGTGAACATTCCGTTTGAGTCTACACACACGCGCTTCTACTCAAAACAGGATATTGTATTATCCAAAAAGTGAAGCACATGCATAGAACAGCGGTTACTCAAGAAAAACTGGAAATGCATCAGTGCACACTCCACAGCCATTTATAATACCACCGGCCGACCATCCAAAATATCTTCATCGAATCCACATAATGTACACCACAAGGTCATCAATCAGATTTCCTCATATTTATAGCAACTGTACTACAATCCTACTAAAAATAACCCATATATCCACACTCACTTACTTTCCTCTCTTTCTCTCTCTCTCTCTTCGTCTTCACATTTTTATTTCCTTTCTACATCGTCATAAACCATCTGAGCACTGACATGCCTATCACAATGTTATGATGAAACGGTAAAAAAATCGAGAGAAACTGAAATAGAGAAAGAAGAAGGAAAAACGGATACCCAAGAGAAATGACAAAAAGTGAAATGCCCCTGAAAAGAGGAGAAAGTAAAAAGAGAAATATTAAAAATTCTCACTTTGATACAAAAAATGTTGGAAGGTTGCACACAATGCACAGTGTGCATTATGAAATATATAAAGTTAACGACGCACGCATATAATACATGAAATACTTATGGGAGTAGGTAGCATGAGTTCGTAAAAAAGTGAAGAAGATTAAATATCTTTTTACGGATACGAAAAATTGATGGTAAAAGTGTCCGTACAAAATATGATATATTTCAGGATTCAGGATATACGTGTATGATGTTATTACCACATGACGACTGTATTTTAAGTTGAAATGGTAGTTGTGTATATAAAAATCCAACTAGAACAGATCTAAAAACTATTATTGAAGAAGAGAAGGGAACGGCGGAAGTGAAAGTGAAAAGTGACGTGAGTGCAACGCATAAACTCAAGACGGTTGCAACAATACTTTCCAAGGTTTCCGCTATTCACTCCACTCACACGAGAAAGTCCCAAAGGAAACTTCCCTTCCGAAAGTAAAAAAAATAACAATAACGAAATCTAGTAAATATAGTTTTCGCGGTAGTGGTGCAAGTTGAGTCGAGTCAAGAAACCACCAGGAAAAAATAAAAGATGTTGAGAAATCTGTAATAATGCAAAAGTAATGTTGGGGATTTTCCAATCTTCCAGAAAAAAAAATTCTCGAAAACAATTTCTGAACAAAAAAAGTTTTTGCCGAAACCTCATGATTATATTTTCATTTTTATGGAGTTTTTTTTAGTTCACTGGTGTAAACCACATACTTGAATATTGAATCAGAGTATCAGACAAAGTCTATTATGTACATGTTTATTATGTGCACTTGTTTTGCCTTAAAGTCTTGGAAATGTGAATGAAAATGAGTTGAGTATTTCTCACAAGATTCACGCACACAAATTTACAATGTAAGAAAAAAATGTTGCATACCTTTATAACTGCATGTGGACTATGTGTTCCATCTACCTTTCATGAAGAATTGTTTTGAAAAATGATTTATGTTTAGAAAAAGTTTATACGAATTTTTATTATACATATGACTGCAGTGGTTTAAGAATAAAGAATTGATTTCGTCAGAGAAGAAAAGCTTGCTATGAGCATTTTTATTTCTACAGCATTTAGTACGTCAAGTTCAATAAGTAGCATCTTTACGGAAATGACAAAATAGAAATATCTGCTTTGAGGATAACAGATCTTTGAAATGTAATTTTTTACGATTTGTCAGAAACGAATGAATTCTGTAACTCAAAATACCTTAATGATCAAAGCTGAATAATATTTTCCGTTGAAGGTTCAAATTTTCTGGGCAAATACTTAACAGTTTCTCATTAGGAAACAGAATTGTAAGTGACAGCTCAAGTGGAACCGAATGAGAATATATTAAGACAGGCGAGCAATATTATTACACATGGTTCACAAATGCAAATGTAAACATGGGGAAAACGCATAGGTGCACACACGATGCACAACATTCAGCATACCTATACACATAACTGAAGTGATGCAACACAACAGTTTCAATAAAATTTAATTGAATCTGGAAGCTAAAGATGTGCATGGTGCATGCATGCTCATCTTGCTTTTCTTCATTCTGTTCCTTCATTTCTTTACAAAGTGCACTGTACATATTTCGGCATGAGTGCAAGAAAAGTGAATTTTCCTGAAATCGAATGGATCAACATCGTCACCACCCTAAGCTAGAAAACATACTTGAAATCCTTCTCTTCCCCTTATTAATGTACATTGAATACTTTTAATACTCCGACACTTTCACCGTGAGAATGTGTAAGTATATATGTAGCTATGCAAGAAAGTCCCCCACGCCAACACAATACATTTGTACAACTAAAAGAACAGATTTTTTGCCACCGTGTAGAATTCCTAGAATATCCGTAAGTTGCTCATGGGCAAGGGCATACAACATACATAATTCTCTACATGCACTTTACTTTCCCTTCCTGCAATTCCTCCTCCCACCACCATCATCAAAGACAAGGGCAGTGGCAGTTGGGGTGCAACAGTATCAGCTGTGATATCAAACCAACCTCTTTCTACTTCCCCTCTTTCTGAGTTTATGTTTCCCCTTCTCCTTACTTTCTTTTCCTGTGAAATAATATTTCTTTCTTCTCTTAAGTATTTTTATTTTACTTTAAAGGAAAATGAAAAAAATAGTCACATCTAAAGAACCACACAAAAAAGGGAAGAAACCTATTAAGTAATCGTTCTTACACAGAAATTCTGCACTATACTTTGATGAAGATGATGATCCCCAGAATGGAAATGTTGTTTTGCTTCAATCACTATAAAACTTTTAGAAAAACTTGTACCACCCACCTGCATATACCACATACTGTATCTACAGTATAGTGTGGTCTAAAATGCGTGGCAATTAGATTTTATTTAAGCTTTGCTCAATTCAATATTACCCTACTATTACTTAAGCATAAAATGAATTTGTCATTGCCATTGTACATTATCATTCCTTTTACATTTTTTTACATTTTAAGTGTATCGACACTATCTTGTCAAGAATGCTTTTAAAACGTCTGTATTCTAAGAATTTTTGGGAAACAGTCATCATCATCCGTTAAGCTTTGAACAAAAGTGTCGCTGACTACAATATATTCTCTTGCATAGCTTTGCATTAGTTGTCACGTTCTCTTTTTTATGCTATTCTATTGCAGAGGAAGGGGAAAAGTTTTTGCAGTCGTTTGCAATAAAAGAGGCTGTACCATTGACATATTCAATTGAATCGTTATTTATGACACACTGAGATTTACCTGGGGAATGCGAACGAAAGTTCCTTCCTCCAATATTATTATTGCTTCTGCTATACAATATCTCTCCTTTCATTCTTTCGAGAAAGAAATCGTTTCATTGTTTCACAGGAGTAGGGTTATAGCATATAATAGCATATATAGTGCCAGCATTATATATTTTTTACATATTCAAAGCACAGCATGTAATGACAGGCACGACGCGGTCCTGCTTGTCTTGTCATCCTCGTTTTTAAGAACGCTATAGTCGAAAAGTACTTTGGAAAACATTGGCAAGTAAGCAATATAGCGATATAATAACAGTAATATCCGTTTTCCTGAGAAAAATAAAGAAACGAAGAAGAATAATAATACAAAGAGTGCTGAAGTGTAAGACAGAAATCCTTGTAAAATGGCTTCGATCTTTTCTCGTTTCTTTTGCGTTCATATTAGAATCATAACGTCTGCTTATTTTCTCTTCGTTTTTTCCCTTTTCCCTCCAGGGGGCTCAATTCAGAATTATTTTGTACGCATTACTGACTGTAATAGACGTGAGTGCAGAGGTGTACATGTGGACATTTTCTTTTCATGTATACGTCATTGGAGACAAAAACTCGTATTATTTTTTTCTCTTTTCTGTGGAATTGAGAATTGGAGGGAGGCGATCGACCATCTTGTACCCTAACAAGGTTCAAGAATAGGTATATGAGTCAATGTACGATGATATATAATTTTCACATATAAGGATGACAAAAAATGACCAAGCGTCAAGCAAGCGAGCCGCCCACAGTTTGCCTGGTCTTGTGGACTTGGACGAGAAAAAACAATATTTGTTTTAACGTGTTGCCGTGTGCGTACCTGCGAGCTCTTTGGGGAAATATCTTTAAATAAAACGGTGATGGAAATGTGCCTACTTATTACTATTACTTTTCCAGACTGTTTTCGTACCATCTTTACTCACTGTATTGGTGAGCTGCTAGCCAAGTTAACTAGGCTGTCGTTTGGTAAGTCCAGTTATAGATTTTCCAATTGTACTCATTCAGAGAAGACCCAAAAAAGTTACTGTCGTTTGTGTCACTTTGCTCTATTCATTGGAATCCATTAGAATATAAGTTTCCTTTCTTTCCATCCTAAAATTCAGCTCAAGTGCTTTCAATAGAATTGGGTGGTGAACAGTGGTTTTTGTGTTAGCAAAATTATGTGGCTTGCTTTTCGCTTAGTCCCATAAATACAGAAATTAGGCAGATTTCAACTGCTCTAGTGCAAAGTTACCTGATAGAAAGTATCTCTTTGGGGTAATGTATAAATAAACTGGTATTGATGACGGTAGTAGTAAAACTATAGTAAAAGTAGGTATGTCACTAGGAATATAGTGTTCTGGAATTCTTAAACACTTTTCTGCCACTTCCTGCAACTATAATATCTACATTCATGTAAAAAGTGACTTGGGTTGTTTTAACAGGATCCAGCTTCACCACATTCCATTCACACAAACTCATATTCAGCGTATTATCTGTTGATAAAAAAGTTTCTTTTAGATTTCAATATCCATTTAAATGGAAAAACGGAAATACCATAAGGCTTCCTTTTATTCTTTCACAGCTTTGCTAACTCTTTAACCAATTCTTTTAACAGCAAATATCTCTACGGTCTCGAGAAATTTTTATCTTTCTGCAAACACACAAATGCAGAATACACACTGATGAGTTTAAGTTCTTCAAAGGGAAACTCACATCAATGGTTTGAGTAAGATGGTATGTGTAGTTTCCAATCTAAATCTGTTGAAAACTTGCTTCCTTTTTTTCTTCCTTCGAAACCAAGAAAATGTATACCTTTTCTCTGCTGGTCCCTTTCTTTTGCTTTATCTCAGGCAAGCGGTGAAGTTAAAATGACTTCAAAACATGAGCAAATTCCTGTGTAAAGGAACAGGAAACGGGTATAGTGCCATATTGCTTAGATGAGAAGCTCACAAAAGTATTAGCAGAAGTAGCAGAGACAATATGATAGTCAAAAGTACTCTCTAAGAAAAAAAGTTGAACAAGAAACTCAATAACTTTTCAAAAACTATGTACACTTCCTGTTCCTCTTGCAGCTACTAGTGTACTTGACTATGTCTTTTAGTTAAAATGCCAATTTGTGGAAGTGGAATTGAAGTATGGCTTTTGTTTAGCTGGATGTTCCTTTTTCAGAGAAGGAAGATTTTTTCTTCTCTCAAGACGCCTTTGTGTGATGCTTTGTGCTGGAAAGGATGGAGGTTGGAGGTTACATATGATAAAAGAGAACACAATCTCAAAATGGCAAAGAACGATTTGATTTAAAATATTTTGAAGAAAGAAAGTTTGTGTTCAAAGCGCATTTATAAAGGACCCGGTTGTCGATGCTACCTAATATCTTTAGATCAAAAGTACACATACAACATAACTGTAATGTGTGCGTATTATTCGAGATCGAAACTTTTCATAGACGTTCCAAAGTGTTCCTTGGATTGGAACATTTTATCATTCTAGTTGGTAACAGTAGCAAATCTGAATAATAGCAAAAGGAAACTAAACATCTATTGTTTATTGAACTAGTTTTAGCATCATCAGAGAAAATAAATGGTGTCATATTACAATTAATACAATTATTAGACAAAATATCTTCCACTGAAACTTTCATAATTATTAATTCATCGTATATGAAAAGTTTTAGGGTGTTTATATTAATTGCTACAAAAGTTTTACAATTGCGATAAAATAACATTTCTTCCCAATTCGCCAACGGTTACTTTTGCAAATAACGACTGTAAATTGAAATAAAATTTTTGCAAACAGAATAATTTATGCACGCAGTTTTTCAAAGAGAAACGACCACCCAAATAAATAATGAAACAATCCTTTAGAAAGTTTACTTGTTCTAGCAAAGAAAACCTTTATGATTAAGTTTCTGATGAGTGTTTCTGTTGTAGATAGTCAGAGTGCTAATTCACAACAATGATAATATTTAGACATAATCTTTGATACTTAAACACTTACTTATACATTTCATTAACATTAGAAACATACAAACGAATTCCATCATGCAAATTTCATTTATTATTACCAAATGTTTATCAAAGCAGTAACAGAGTACCTTGCAAAACCATCCAACAAAGCATCATAATATTTGCGAACACTATTTCTAGTTCGCAATTGCTTCTCCAAATGGTAAGTAGTAAGTCTTTCTAAGCCCCACTAGTTACTCACCTTTCCAGCAGGATTGTTGTGATGAAATGTTGTGCTTATATCTTATATTATATCTACAAACTGCTGTAAAATCTTATGATTGTGTAGTCACTTCATGTCAGTTTTAATATTGTTTAAAACTATTTTTTATATTTGGTTATTTAGATTTTCAAATATGCTAAGGCTGTGTAGCTTTTTTTCGCTATGTGCAACTTCATGTGGCGTTCCAAGTCCCTGATATTTTTTCTATTACAACAACGTGTATAGCAAACCCATTCTGCTACCTTCTATTTCTGTATAATGTGGTTATTACAAAACATATGGCTTCATTCACCTTCTTAATCTATTATGCACAGAAGATGAAAACTTTTGAAATGAAAGTAAAACTTTGGTGAATGGAGAATGAAGTGAAAAATTATTGCAATAAAATTTGTTTGCTAAACATTACACCCTTCAGCCTACAAACCTTGTTACTTAACTCGCATGCTTTCAGATAACTCATCGTTAGAGCATTTGGTACAGCCTTACAACAATCACGTAAATTGTTTCCTCCATTTTACTCCAAATTCATGCATTCATTTGTTTATTCTATCACCGCCAGGAATTTGTCTAGCCTTTCACAAAGAATTTACAATGGCATGATTTAGGAGAATTACCAAACTAACGTGTAATGTCAAAAGTTCGACCTCAAATATCTCACAATTCAAGTTCCATTTATTGTCACTGTAATTCATTTGAATTTACAGTAATGCTTTAGATGTGGATTTCATACAACCGTTTCAAAAAAATAGAATGCGGGCATTGTTAAAATATTCTGAATGAATTCAAACTTACAAGACAGCAAGACCCTTGTGTATCATATCCTTGTAACGTGGCTGCACGCTTTTAATTTTGATGCAATGTAACTTACTGCTTGTAACAAAAACCATATGAAACGCATACAACCGTTACCGTTACTTTTTTCCTAACAATTTAGAATTATGTTTGAAAACCACGCAACGTAGTGTTGAAGTAAACTACATACGTTCATACTTTAGGAAGCAAAACGTATAGAAGTTGCAAAAGCTGTAGCTTAGCCTCCACCACAAAAGTTTTTCCCTCTTTTCAATCGCTCGACAATATACAACCAAGCTTTCACCCTTTGCTTCTTTTCTTTCATTCTTCCAGCGTCCTCATTGTCTAAGACCAAGAAGTGCTGGTGAGTAGTCATATTCCCTTTGCTTTCTTCTCCAGTCACCAAGAATCATATAAAATGAAATAGTTTCCAAACTTTTGGCACTCAATACGAAAATTTTGCAGTTAAAATGGGGCAGCACTTTGCATACATAATGGTGTTGAAAGAACAAGAGAGTTCCTTCCTCATCATTCCCACATTATACCACATGAAGCCTAACAACTTGGATTTCCATTCTCGTCATTCCCTTCGACAAAGAAACACGCGGAAAGAAAGAACGTAAGGAAAGTATGAAAGTGGTGGAATGTAAGTACTAGTAACATAAATAAATTCAAGAGCCTCTACTCCAGAATGCATGCATATTATCATGCACAAAGAAGAAAGATTGACCAACAAAGCAGTTCAGTGATAATGATTGTTATGCTGACGCATGGCATTGCATATTGTAGGCACGATAATATGTTGAGTGCATGATCACGATATGCGCGTAACATGGTAAGTAATAATAGAACAGGAAACATTGAATTGCCTAAAAGCTTATTTATCACTTTTTCTACACTGCAGTTCATAATACGTGTAATATGCATACACATACAAAAGTACATACCTATTTGTACTTTCCCAAGTGTGAGCATAAAACTTGAAGTTTTTATAAGTGTAGAAATGCGTTGGTTTGTATTAGTGAAGCCAAAATTCAGAATCACAAGCAGCCCTCCTGCTTATGTTTTACTAAGAAAAACACCCACTATTCACCAGCATTAGCGTAGTACAAGAAGCTGTAGACATTCGCAAAGATAATGTAGCAACAATTATTTTACGCTATAAACATTCTTTACATCCTTCATTTGCAGAGAAAAGTAAGTTTTCTTCATAGTGTTTCCTCCTGACTTTCTCTCTCATTTCATGACCAACTGGTAGAAAAAACATTGTGATTCATCGCATTATAGAAAATAATAATAAAAATAGTTAAAACTGTGCAAACTTAAATATAGCGTTTTGTTGGCTTTGATTCTTTCTACTATATTAGTGGATGGAAAAACTAATACTAATAATACTCAAGTTTACGATAAAAATTTTGTACTGTTTTGTTTTTTGGCTTAATAAAAAGTAGTGAATAGGAAGAAATGAAGGAGAAAAAGTAAATGGAAGAGGAGTGCTGAGTAGAATCGAGCGATAATTCCGAGACTTAACAAGGGCAATTCTTTTATGCATACACTAACAAAATGGGAATTAGTTTTTTCCTCAAAACTTAATAAAATGGGGTTTCTTTTTTCACTTTGTTTGGCTGAGTGTGTGCACGAAAGCAGAGAGTTGTGTTGAAAAGTAGTAACGAATATAATAATAATGCTTGTTTCCAAAGCTGTATGTATGTTGCAAAGTCCCGCTCCGAAGTAAAAAAAAAGCTACCGACTCGAGTGGGTAGTAGCAAGCAAGTCTGATGTGTTTAATCTGCCAAAGTGTAATGTAAAGCCAATTTGGTTAATATTATGCTTCACGCTTGCTTGCCTAGATTTTGGATCTGGGTTCATATTCACTTTCGCTACATGTTTCTGTAGTTAAAATGCAATGCTGCCTGCAAAGTGAGAGTCTGTGGCGTTTTCGTAAAGCTGATGATAGTGCTGCTGTGTGTGGAGAGAGGAAGGAAGGAAATGAAAGACGAGGAAAGGGCAAACTTTCATGGCATTGAGAGGAGAAGAAGTAATAAAATTCATGGCGTATTTTTGGTCATATACAATTTTTATGTTGGAGTCTGAGAGCAGTTTTGTATGTAGGGATGCAAGCAAGTAAAGGCGAGCTGATGTTAGGTCTTAATATATACGATGTACTATCATCGCAATATCGCCATCATTATTAATAACAATTCTGTTAGTGGAAAATATCGCATGGACGATACCACAGATATTCAAGTCTGTGAACAAGGTCAATCCCACATTTTACTATTTTTGTCTGAAATACAAGCATAAAAATGGTCGTGTTTATGAGTAGGAAGATTTCCTCATAAATTTTCAGTTTATGGTATATCTACTCACAATTATTTTCTGTCATGAAAGGCTAACTCGATTCAGTTGTTTGAAGAAAATATTTTCATGCTCAATGTCTCGAAGCATTTTTCTCAATGGAAAACAACGAGAATAATAATAATTTCCACATATTATATACACTTAAAAGGTTTACTTTATTTATGGATTAACCTTTAACTAAATGGTTTTTTGTTAGTATTTAACTGACGATGAGTTTTTTGTTATTATGAAAATCAGTTCCATCTTCTATTATTTTCCGTATTGTATTGTTTTTTTTCCATTTGAGCCCCAGACAACTTTGTTTTGTCTTGCATAGCGCTTCAAGCTGCTGTTTACAAATGTTATCAAAAAGGTTCCCTGTCTTTAAACCAAACTATTTTTCGATTTATGCATTGTATAAAAAACTAATTGCAAGTATTTTCTAATCTACATTGCTATGTTCACATCAGTATTAGAAGTTCAGGCAAAGAAAAATGAGGAAATCTATTGAATGAATATACATAAGTGTTACGGAAACTTACATTACATCTTTCTTTATATTACAAAATTACTCATTTCTTTCTCCTCCTTTCTTTATTCCTCTTTCCATTAGAGATTGCATTGTACCATTTCCGACGGTTTCTATCCCGGCACAAAGTACGGCACAACAGCTGCCATTCATTTCACTTCAAAGTGCACCTACTTTCATCAATATACACTTACTACACAGACTTTTGCACGAGTGGAGTGTAGCTAGTGCTCTGACTAATTTCACTCCATTTGTGGTTTCCTTCCATTCGCTATCAGTCTATTTTCTCACTGGCATAACTCCATCCATACTGTATTTCCTCCAGTCGCCCACGATTTTATACCTAATTCATGTGTGTACAAATCCAATGTAGATGTCTACACAAGGACACAATCCCATGCACATTTTTGCATGCCTTCTCTACTGACTTAGATGTTCAACATTTAAAATACATATCAACAAACTATTATTACGTTGTTTCTTTCATTTTAAATACATCCAACACAGTTGGAATCGTAAAAACTCGACAATATGGAGCTTTCATACTTATAGGTACACTAAAACCGGTAACAATCGTATAATAGGATGTGGGAAAATTTGTAGCTATGCACTTCTAAATTCCAGACTCCCTTCATCCCGTTCCCCTGAACTTAAAACCACATCCACATCTGCCTCCTTCGCTCTCTCCACTCTCACTTTGACAGCTACAACATTTAATTACAGAATACACCCAAAACTACTAAACATATGAACAAGTCCCTATTTTAGCTGCGTGTAACTAAAGCCAACTGTAGAAAGTAAGACGAGGACTACCTCATTCTTTTCTCGTCATAGATATCATAAATTACAGAGAAGTTGACGTCACGGGACACTAATTGCTACTGCTTCTGTTATTTGGCACATAAGAAATTTCCTCGTTATCGTTATTTTTGCTGTCATTTCTTATGCTGTTACAACACCCACCACACCAATACCATATAAGTGTAGAAATAGTCTAGTCTAATGCCAAATGCTACCAACTACTGCCAACACATAGATACTTACTCCTTACTTAGGTAGCTCAACAACCAGTCGACAAATTTTAGCAAACACATTTGATGACAATAATAATACATGCTTGTACAAGTAGCAACTACACATGAAAACCTCAAACATCAGTGGAAGTGAAAGTGGTGTCACTCTTATCTTGCAAGTGTTAACCTATTTCCTCCACGAAAATACGAACCTGGCTTTCCTACTATTTGGGTATTGGGTACTTCCACGAAACGCAATAATTTTCCCATTGGAATTTTTAGAAACAAGTGACATTCTTCATTGACACATATACTAACCTTCTCATAGAAAATCTCACCACTTAAAACCTCCATAGTTGTATTTTATGAGGCACACAATAGGATATTCCCACAGTCGTTGCAAAAAGAGAAAGAAATTCAGACAAAAGAGCACTTTCCCATGTAGGCATTTGTTATGGCGTACATGGTAATACCACAAGGGCAAAAGAGACAAAATGTGTACAATTTTTATGCGTGTAGATATAAGATATACACTCTATATGTGTGTGTACATGTAATCATCAGTAAAGTATATCCACAATCAGAAAAGACGAGCAAAAAATCTGCTTTCTTCACACTCTTTCTTTGATTGTTTGCCCTGCAGACAGGAAAGGAAGGAAACAAATGGCAGAGCTAAAAGTGTTCTTTGAACCTCTTGATCAAAATCAGGTCTCCATATGGTAAAAAAGGTAAGAATTTCTATAATATTCTATACATATAGGTATGTATATGTATAAAAAATTTACAGCAAAGGTACATAACCACACCACTAGGTGTGCTCTTGTACTACACAACTACGTACTTGTATGAAGGAAAGCCAAGGTGGAAAAAACCAATAGATCAAATTTAGTGGACACATATCCTGAAAGCTCATGCAGCGCTCGCTCCCAAAACATCATGACGTGTCATGGTCGCACTAGCGGTTGGGTTTTCTCCTTCAGTCCTGCTCTTCTATAGAAATGCCCTTCTATCGTTTTCATCTCCCTTTTTTCTCAAAGGTACTTATGTACACTGCATAGCATTTTTTGTCGAGTACGCGGGTTAAAACATTAAAACTCGCCTTTGGTACTCCACGATATCCATTTGACTTTTTCTTCGCTTTCATTAGCCATGTCTTATGTATAAGAGGCTCAGAGAGAAAATAGCAAAAAGCTTTGTCGTAGTTTCTTTTAATGTAATGGGTCCTGGATATGAGTATATAAGATATATTTTTCAATATAGGAGGATGTACATTCATTCTGATGGGATCTTAACAAGTACATTACATTGAAAGAAAAAAGGTAAAGAAGCGCAAGGAATTCCATAAAAAGTCCAATGATGGAGATGAGAGAATCCAATTTGTGTTGTAAAAGAAAAAGGGTAAAATAAAAGCATACAAAAAGGAGAAAACGAGGATGGGAGGTAGATCAGTCAGAGAAAAAATACAAAGACATTTTGGCTTTCAAGAAGTCACTACTCTTCTTTTTATATTTTTTTGGCTGTTTTTTTTGCTGTAAATAATATTGTGTCTTCTTGTCGGTTGATGTTGTTACCCACATATGTCATCATCAAAAAACATGCTTTGTTCTTGTTTATTGTGTGAGACAACAAACAAGATTTATTTTTTGTACAAAGGAATGCCAATATGTACAAAAATCGGAGATGTGTATGACTGGTACATTTTTTAAACATTTTTTTGTTTCATTTTGCTTTTAAAATTCCTGTGTCCCTTCTTTTGGAATTTTTGATACACAAAAGCTCATCAGAATGATCAAATAATTGAAATGAGATATTTTCTTTAGATATTGGCTTTATATGGTTTAAATATTCAGTCCGATTCAATTTATTTCAAGTTTTTAAGAAATTGCTTACCTCCAAACACGTGACAATGTAACGTCAAGGATGAGCCTTCTGTGCTGGGACCGGCTACGCCATCCCTCTCTTTTCCGTCATCATCAAGTATTACAGGTTGTTTGGGTGGAACTGTAACCATAGAAAAAATAAAAATTATACATTTATATATTGGCAGGCTGGGAAAGTTCTTAAAAATCAATGATTTTTCATATCACAACTTTCTACAAACGTTGATGGGGTTTTAGTCTTGGGTCCAAATATGCATAATATTTTCAACGGACGTGAGAGAAACTACACTAAAGAAATTTCCTTTTGACACAGACGGCGGGAAAGTCAATGTCACTTTGGAATTCGTAATGACCTAGCTACTCGTTAAGTTACGGCGTTTGTTCTAAAACTCTCGCTGGCAGACTCATTTGTCGACGTAATGAGCGTGAGAACTGATCAATAACAGGGTGACGACAACATGCTTTCCTCAACACTGTGTAATGATAAGTGGAAGCAGCGGAAGTGAAAGCAAACTTACGTTGCAGCATAAATATGCAAGAAAAGCTGAAAAGTTTGTAGTTTAAAATGCTTTCTAGCAGTAAGGAATGCATAGCATTAATGAAATCTGGCAAGGCCTTCCACAGTGAAAGGATCCAGATCCTGTAGAATATAGAAACTTTTTCTCGCTTGTTTTCGTACTCTGTTTTATTGCCACTTTTACATTGTGAATCTTTCCTTGTACACGTTCGTTTCGCAAGTTAAATACCTCAAATGAAAGGGAAAAATCGTAGGTATGATAGTTATACTTACACCAGATTACTTTGCTTCTCAGTGCTGGAAGGAATGCACACGAGTCGAAACAACATTGAATGAAACTTAAGTACTGTAGTCAAACAAGGAAAAGGAGGTAAAGAAAGAATATTACCAGAATATGTGGAATAAGTGAAACGATGAGAAAGCGAGAAAAGAATAATATTGTAAAGACCATTCCTTCCAAGACATTGACTCTGAATATGTGACGGCTTTTAAGCGTCGACGAAAACATGGTATTAAGCGGATCCCTGATTTTCTTGAATTTGATGGATTACTGTAGATAAATGTTGCATGAATAAAATGATTGAACAGCTTCACCGCGAGCACTGTACCTAATAGCCGTGGTAGTAGTACTAGTTGGTTGGAGAAAATGTCCATATCATGATAACAATAATATGCTGTTAAGAAAGCCAGGTTTTTAAGTAGAAAGTCAATGTACTTTTTTCCTTTGTAAAAATTCATTATATTCAATAAACTCTGACTATAAAATATGCATGTCCTTCATGTGTAACAATATGTTCAACTATTTATAATGCCTATAAATTTTTGGAGATTTTCTTTTGCCAAAATTTTATTTAATACCTGTTTTCTTTAAGAAGTAAAATCATGCAGGTACCTTAAGCGTACCAAAGTTTTTTCTTCCATTTTTAACCGGGAGAAAGCTTTTGAAAGCCGAAGTTTTAGTTAAAAATACATTATACGCAGGAAAACTCGCCTCGGTTGGAGCAAGAATGCGTGGTTGTATTCTGAGTAGCTTGCTTACTTTACTTTATATAGCTTTCGCATCATGATCACAAGTATTTTCGCTGGTTAGAGGTGTTGGGAATTAGGGGATTGGTTTTTGGGACTTGGGGAGCAACCACCGTTACTAGTAGCTGTCGGTCGTGCTTGCCTGCCAAGCACACTGCACACGTATAAATCCGTGAAGAAAACCAACTTTAAGGCTTTTCATCCCGCATCGCGCTGTGACTGCTGCTCATGTACTCGTGTGATGATGAGGTTGACGCCAACGATCGCACTATGCCTTTCAAAACATATCTTGTAATCAACTCAACTGCTGCTTCGGTATATTTTTATATGTACATCTACTTTCTTGGCGAACAGTATGCACCGCATCATAACAAAAACAGGCTTTAAATTGAGAGGTGTTGTGAAGTAGGTGGCGGAAGCGCGGAGAAGGCTGTTGCAGTGATTCAACTTTATTTTCCTTAGAATCTTATTAAGTCAAAGAATAACAGTAAGGAAAGTACGTTGGCGGTAATGTTTGTGCTGTTGGCGGTAGAGAGTAGAACGAAGGACGGAGATGAACATACGTACATCATAATAATAATAACTTAGAATAAGAATGTAGTATTTATTCATTGTGTGCCAAACCACACACATGCACACACAACAACACATACACTTCATCAAACACATCTCACTTCACGTCTCTCTTCTGCTTTTAGCTTCTTGGCTTTAATGTGAGCTAGGGAAAATGAAAGATTACTCTTTATTTCCCGTTTGTATCACAAATTCGTGGTCTTACACTCTCTTCACTCTCTTGAGTACTTGACTACCACATATGCACGGATTGACTTGGCCTGCTTTTAAGTTGTGTTTTACATATGGAAATTTAAGAGAAGTAGTTTATGAGGTGGGGCATTTACAGTGATGATTGTGTAGTGCCAAAAAAGAAATGGGAAAAAGATGCTGCACTATTTGCGCTATTTTGTTGATATGAACATTATAATGTGCAGTGGTGCCCATAAAGTCCTTTTGAAGGTAGCAGTCAAGTCACACATCACCAACTTGCTCATGTCTTTTTACCCAAATGTTTTATTATTGTTCTCAGGATGCCTTCCAAGGCAGAAGGTGGAATGTTAGGGAATTGTGGTTGCCTTTTATGACAATTCTTCCTCTCGTAAATGGATTCTCGAGAGAAGCCTGTTTCACTCATTTTGACTAGAGACACAGAAAACGGGACAAACTGGAAAACGGTTGCTACTGATGTGTATGTTTCGCAGATATGTACAATCAGGCACACGCTTTATTGCTCTTTATTGTGCGCATTATTGTGATGACAATGACAAGAAAGTTTGTGAGAATAAGAATATTAAATTTTAGAAGACAAGCAGTTCATAATAATTTATACAGGAATGCAAGTGCATTTAAATTGTAGTACCTGCTTACGAGGGCACGTTAAGTGAATATGAGCACA